>JBBPSC010000098.1:0-33526 GCA_038093395.1 Baorangia bicolor
GGAAAAGACCAAGAGAACTAGACTGAAGTTCTCTGGCCGTTGCATTGGAGTATATATACTAAACATGTGTTTGTACTAGTGTACGTCTAATCTATAGATATAGGAGAACATGTGCATAGAGCATCATGTGGCAGCATAGGTTTGCATAGCCATAGAATAGAAAGGAAGTAAGACATGAGGACCACATGAGAATGTGGCAGAATGGAAGTGGAAGCATAGCATGCATACAATGCATGTAGAATGGAAGAATAGCCTGCACAGTGATGAAGTGAAATGGTGAAACTGTGCTAGGTGTAAGTGGATTGTAGATCCACTAGAAAGGAGCATCCGTTGCGCGAAAAGTTCTAAGTCCAAAAGATAAGATAAGCGTTCATGATAGTTAGACAAGTAGATCGGATAAGATCATGTGACACAATAAGGTAAGGTCAAAAGATAAGATAAGGGAGAAAAATGTTAGACCCGTAACACTACCACCCTTCTAGGGATTGACTTCCAGGCAATCAAAAGGTTCGTCCTTTTCGTCAAGTTTCATTGTTGACTCAGGAACGGGGATAAATATTTTTATAAATTGAGCATTAGTCATTCGAAGCCTGCAGGGTGTGGAGGGGTGAGATGCATGAAAATCTTCGATAGCCCCTTTGGCATGTTTAAGATTTGCCTCTGTTTCCCACATATGGTCTTCGTCAGAATATCCTTCCCAATGAACGAGATACTCAAGTTTTCTATTTTTCAAATGAGAGTCAATGATGTATTCAACCTTGTATTCATCGTCATGATCATCCATGACTAGCACTGGTCCTGGTTTATCAGCTTTCTGACCAGGGAGCCATTCCTTGTATGGTTTGATGCATGAGATTTTTACTGTGGGGTGAATCTTCATAGATCTCAGTAATTTAAATGTGACAGTGTTTGACCCTGCGAATGCCGTGATGACGTATGGTCCCAGCCATTTTTCCATGAGCTTCTTAGAAGCGCATGTAAGACGTAAGTTGGTTGTGCTTAACCAAACTTTATCTCCAATAGAATACTTGGGAGCTTCACTTCTGTGTTTATTGGCTTGCTCTTTCATTTGAGCTTGAGCCTTTAATAGATTATTTTTAGTTTCTTCTAAAGTCTTGGCCATTTCATTTGTGAACTCCTCAGCCACTGGGGCTTTAGAAACACGTGGCTCAAACCCTAACCTTGGCTGATAAGAGTTCGTGACTTCAAAAGGGGTTTTTTTTGAAGATGCTGAGATTTTTGAATTATAGGAGAATTGTGTGATCGGGAGCCAATCTGCCCAATCGCGCTGCTTTTCTGCACAAAACAATCTGAGATACTGCTGGAGATCTCTATTCATGTGTTCTGTCTGACCATCTGTCTGTGGATGAAAAGCGGTGCTTAATTTAGATTGGATGCCTAAGTGTTTCAGGACATCCTGCATGACTTGTGAAGCGAACTGAGGTCCTCAGTCCGATACAATCATCCTTGGTAAACCGTGTTGCTTCCAAACGTGATGAAGGTAGAGCTTTGCTGTATCTAGCACCGTAACCGTTTTGTTACAAGTGATAAACTCTGTTTCCTTTGAGAAGTGATCAATGACCACTAGGATCGTGTCGAATCCATTAGATAATGGCAAATCCATGGTGAAATCTGGTGAAACGTGTTCCCATGGTTTATCCGGAACTGTGAGAGGATTTAATAAACCTGAAGGGGCTTGGTTTGTGCCCTTCACTCACTGACATCTGTCATATCTAGCGACATATTCCTTGACATAAGAGGTTATGGAATTCCACCAATAACTCCAACTTAGGAACTCAATGGTTTTCTCATAATCGGGATGACCAGTGATGGGTGAGTCATGGCAGGATTTTACTATTTTAAGATGAAGGGTGTTCTGATCTGGGACATAGATACAATTTTCCTTTTTTATATAGCCGTTTTCTTGGCGTGCTCCGAACTTTGTGGTAAGTTCCATAACATGACTTTCTTTAAGGAGTGCCATGGCTGATTTAACGAGTTTTAAGTAAGTATCGCCTTTATCACATATTATGACTTCTTATGAAGTCCTTATACGTTCTGGCAGAATCATAGTGACACCTTTATTATCATCTTCTACGCCTTGTGTGTGATCTTCTCTTCTAGAGAGTGCGTCTGCTTTTGTGTTTGTAGTGCCAGGCTTGTAGACAAATACATAGTCGAACCGAGAGAGGTACTGTGACCATCTTGCTTGCCTGCGGTTAAGATCCTGAGATTTCATAAAATATTGAAGGTTGGCATGGTCATTCTAAATTTCAAATTGATGCTTAGCACCTTTCAAATAGTGTCTCCAGATCTCAAGAGATTGGATAATAGATAACATCTCCTTGTCACATATGGGATTGTTCTGTTCTTGTGGAGACATGCTGTGACTGTGATAGGTCATTGAGATAACGGTAGTCCTGGACCATCTGCTTCTTTCCATCCTTCTTTGGGACAAAGAACACTGGTGAGGTTTGAGGGGATTTGGAAGGTCTTATGTAACCCTTCTTTAATTGATCATCTATGAAAGCAGAGACTTCCTCCTGTTCTGTCACTAATAAGGGTATCAAGTGACCTTTGCATGATTTGAACATTTCTTTCATTTCGATCGCATGATCCCATGGTTTCCTAAGTGGCATGCACTCGGATTCCTTTTTCGAGAATACATGTAAATATTTGTGATATTCCTTCGGAACAAGTTCCTCAGGGGTTTTCTCCTTAGGTGGTACTGCAGCTTGCGCTTCTAGCGCATGAATTGTGGCATGGACTTGGTACTGGAGATCCTGCTCTTCTTTCTTGATAAGTCTAACCGAAATTGGCTTTTCCTGTAACATATGACAATGCTGTGGACAACGTGTCATTTTGACAGTTCCCTTGGTCCAGTCAATCTCAGGGTTATGGTGTTTCAGCCAGCTATATCTGAGGATCAAAGTGTTTTTGCCTAGGTCCGTTACTTTGGCAATGACTTGTTCCCAATGTCCTTGAAATTTGATCATAAGATCTGCAGCGTGGGTGATGTGACTGGTGGAATTCTTTGTGCTGTCAACATTAAATATGGGGATTGGGTTGCGTAATGTAATCAGGGGGAGTTTTACTTTTTCCACCCATGATTTATCAACAAATATGGTGTTGGTACCACTGTCTAAGAGTGCTTCAACCTTCGTGAGATTTTTCTTTTGACTAAGGGGAGCCACCTGAATGTTTATGAGAATTTCGGCTTCTTACAAATATTTCTTCAGGGTTTTGCAAATCATTGTCAATTTTTTTGTTATTTTTGTTAGAGGAATTAAGCCCAGGTGTAATGTCCCTGGTGAGCTCAACCCTTTCAGAAAAAGGCCCTTCTGTCAGCAAATTTGAGATACAAGATAAAGGTGTAGCTTCTTGACCCAGCTCATCTGAGATCTCATCTACTGTGAGTACAGAAAATTTATTGTCCGATCCTACCTGGCCTTCATCACACCCTGAATTGTGACTTAGGTGGATCCTCTTCCCAACTCCTTGTTCTCCGCGACTTCTATGTCATGGAAGAACACCCTTGCTTCTTCAAAGTTCATGCCCCTCATGCTTTCTGAAGGGTCACAACCTTTTCTTTTCTTGTCAGTGCTTTTATCCTCATCCCATGAGGTGGCAGCATCATGCATGGTTACACATGCCTTTCTGCCCTTGCCTTTCTCACACGAGGGTTTATGTTTACCCCCAAGCCATGAACACAAGGGGCAAGAGATTTTGGGTTTCAGGCAATCTGTGACCTGGTGACCTTCTTGGCCACAATTGTAGCAGGCGTTGGACCTGCTTGTGGTTGCCCCTATGTCCATTGCATCAGGGTCTTTCTTGTTTTGGTGGTTTTGTGTCTGCCCCATGATGAAATTCAAGGATTCTTGAGCTGTCCCGACTCTTCGAATCTCTGTGAGGTACTCTGCAACATTGTCTTTGCAGTCCACATTTTTAAATATTTGAGCAATAATGCTCCCTTTTGTGTTGGTTTCCAACAAACTGATGGTGTTACATGAAGCATACCAAAGAGGTCTTGTTCAACAAGGATACTCAACAGGCGATGCTCACAAAGAGACTGACGTCTGAAGAGCTTCAGGGATAATGAGATATAAAAGGACGAGGAAGTCTCTAGTGAGACAAACAAGGATGCCCAGGGGCACTGGGACTTGTACAATGATGCCTAGGTTTACTAGGTTTTGGATGAGGAGGAGAGTGTTGATGATGAGTCACACTCATAGACAAGGACAAGGACTTAGGAAGGGAAGCTTGACTTCCGGGTGATTCAAGAAGGTATGCTTGTATAGTGTAGATCAAGAATAGAGAATACAAACGATACAGCATAGGTTTAAATAGTTATGAAAGGAATGCGCACGGACCATGCTTACAAAGGAAATGGAAACAGGTGGAAGGTAGGAGAACTCATCATCATAAGAGAGGCGACTGCGGAGGGAGATAAGTCCAAGCAGGGAAATTAAGGTAACAAATATGTGAGGCAAATATTGGAGGAGTCGGCGAGGATTAACGAAGCTGAAGAGATAGAAGCCGACCTACTGTGCCACATACGAGTGACAAGTCAAGAGACAATGAGATAAGTAGAGCAATAAAGAAAAAAAACTGTAACAGATGGCAATGGAATTATCTATCCCGGCTTGTTGGTAGAGGGCTTCAAACTGCACAATAAAATTGTCGGTTGACATGTTTCCTTGGCACAAGTTTTTAAGGGCAGTGCAGGCCCAATCTTGTTGATTTGTGCTCCTAAAGAGTGATTTGACTTCTGTGACACATGTGCGCCAAAGATATTCTCAGCCCTTTGCGAGCCTGACTTGTGCAAATGGCCCAGCTTTCGGATCTTTTAACCGTGAGAGGATGGCAACCACCACATCATAGGAGCCAGCCAGGACACTGTTGCTGTTTATGGTAAGCCATGCCTTCATCTTGGCCTACCATTCCTCGAACTTAGCTTTTGACCTGTTATATTCTCCGGGGTCTGCGAAGACTTCAATCTTTTTGCTAGTTGTGTGGCCAGCTCCGCCTTGTGGTCTCCCTTCTTGTGCTGCAAATCAGTTGTTGAGTTCCAAATTTTGCTGTGCTAACTCATGCAGCTGTGTTCTTTGTTCTTGCATAATGCCAGCCATTTGATTGAACTTGGCAAGCACTGCCGTAAGCTTTTCTTCCCATGTAAGGAAGTCATCGTTAAGCGTGGTGTTATGTTTTATTTGAAGAGGGAAATGTAGAGATAATTTCGTAAAGATGCCCTTTAGTGAGGGTGATACTTGGGAGGGTGTAGAGAAATACGAGGATGTAAGGAAATTGATGAGTAATGTGAATTTTCAAGGGGTTCTCCTCCCTTGAGTCATCTAATTGTACGTAAGGCCTTCTTTGGCCGTTGTCTGGTGAGCTGTGCTAACCACGACTTCTTAGGTTGCTGAGGTGCTGTTACGGGTCTACATTTTTCCCCTTCACATTTTCCTTCTTATCTTATCTTATTGCGTCACGTGATCCCTAAGGATCTAATTGTCTATCTTATCGTGAACACTCACCTACATTTCATGGACTTAGAATCTTTTTGTGCAATGACTGCTTAGTCAGTCTGGACACTCAAACTCTTCACACGGATCTACGATCCACTTATACTGTCACGGTATTCACCTTTTCACTTCATTACCGTGCTGGCTATTATTACATACATGCTTCTCTTCCATTTGATCCTACATGCCCATCACATGTTGTATGCTTCTCATCTTCCATTTCTGCCACATAGCATGTTGGCCTCATGCTATGCTTCTATGCTTCTATTCCATTCCCATACATGCAGACAATGCATTGCATATTGTAGATACAGTGTCAATACTGGTAAACACTGTTGTAGTATATAAACCCCCAATACAGCACCAAAAAACTCCAGTCTAGTTCTTCTGGTCTTTTTCTCTCAAGACTAGGAAGTGGGGGACAATACTACTTAGGGGCGGGCCTTAGGGCTTAAGCTGCCAAGTTGACATCTTCTCCATACAATGGCTCATTCACTCTTTCTCTCCATTTGATTCTGTGAGCAACCTAGGATCGCTTTGCCTTCACCGGTTAAGCTATGGTCTTTTGAGTTGTTTCAGGTGCTTCCTCAGGTTGTTCCAACGCCTTCCTTTTTAGTGTGGATGATCCCTCCTTCTTATCTTCGAGAGGCAGTAACTCTTCAAAGATCTCCTGCAATAAATGTTGTGCATCTAATGGGGGAGCTTGGTGCAAACAAATGTCTGCCGGTGCCAGTGTGTCGTCATTTGGGTCTGTTGACCTTTCTTTGTACAGCTCTGCCACAGGAGTGCTTTGATATGATGGTAGTGACTACGACCTTTCTAATAAGGTGTTGTGGATGCCCAATAATGTTGCTGCTTTGATGGCTTCATCTATCTCTTTGTCTGAGGTGAATCTGAAGTCTGAAAGCCTTAAGTTGGCGGCTAAGATACGTGTGCCAATTGCTGAGGGAGTTGGTGAACATGATAGACTATTCACACACTGTGACCCTGCCAATTCCGCTGGTGAGGGAACTCTTATGGCTACCTATTCTTCCTGTGCTGCTGCCCAGGCATCAACATCTATGACCTCCCGTTCAATAGGAGTAGGCGTGTGCTCATGAAGGTGAGCTCTGCACTGATGGCCAATCTGGGCCCAAAGCTGTGCTACAGTAATGGTAGGGAACGAAGAAAGCATTTGGTGAAAGTCAATTGGCACTGCTCTGCTTGTGAGCTAGTGTTGTGATCCTTCATAGAACGATGCACTTGTGATAGATACACCACGAGTGATGTAGTGCAAGGATGGGTGAAGTAAGAGTCTAGTTCTAATGAAACAACCCAAAAGACTATAAGCCCAAAGGTTGCACTAGAAGCACTTAGACTGAGGAGGATGAGAGGAAAGGAGACTATTCTGATCTTCTAGGGAAAAGACCAAGAGAACTAGACTGAAGTTCTCTGGCCGTTGCATTGGAGTATATATACTAAACATGTGTTTGTACTAGTGTACGTCTAATCTATAGATATAGGAGAACATGTGCATAGAGCATCATATGGCAGCATAGGTTTGCATAGCCATAGAATGGAAAGGAAGTAAGATATGAGGACCACATGAGAATGTGGCAGAATGGAAGTGGAAGCATAGCATGCATACAACGCATGTAGAATGGAAGAATAGCCTGCACAGTGATGAAGTGAAATGGTGAAACTGTGCTAGGCATAAGTGGATTGTAGATCCGCTAGAAAGGAGTATCCATTGCGCGAAAAGTTCTAAGTCCAAAAGATAAGATAAGCATTCATGATAGTTAGATAAGTAGATCAGATAAGATCACGTGACATGATAAGATAAGGGAGAAAGATAAGATAAGGGAGAAAGATGTTAGACCTGTAACAATATGCTCAAGTCTATATCTCTAAAGGTTGTAGTTGATAAAAAGAAACCACTTTGTCTATTAGGTATAGGCAACATATGCTAACTTTTGCTTTTAAGCATTAATGCTGGACTGTGGAGGACTGAAAAAGAGTTATTTGGTCAGGTGAGACTAAGTTAAATAGGATTGGATCAAATAGAAGGAAGTATATGGGAAAAATGGCAGAAAAGCCTTTTAAAGATAAGAAAGTATAGGAGATAGTAATGTTTGGAGTTGATTTCTTGATGGTTTGGGAATGCATAGGTTGGAATGAAGTGTTGCAGAGGTGGAAGGGAGGATGAGTGCTGAGCAGTATATCACCATTTTGAAGGATAACCCAGCATCCATGAAAATCTTATGTTATTTACTAAATACTAACTAATAACATTATGGTTATATAAGTGTCCCAATAACATGGCATTTTTAAATGGTTATATTTCAATGTCATGGCAACCAAATCACATGTCCAAGGATTCATTTTTAGGGCAAGGGCTAGGGCTATTGATGACCCTGCAATCCTAACTAATATCCCCATTAGAGGGCTAATTACAACCATATCTTTGAAGGGTAGATGATGGAGGTACAATCCTAGCTCAAGCTAAGGCTGGCTATTAGAAAGAAGCTTTAATCCTTACAGTTCCTCATTCAAAGAGTGCACAAGAAACCAAAGTGGATTAGACTGGGGAATCCTAGCCAAACTACTCTAGCTTATGTATATACATTTATAGAATTGTGCACAGACCAAGTTATGCAATGAGTAATGTAAAAGTATAGTACTGGATGTTGCAAACATGTCATGTGACACTATCTTATCTTATCTCATCTTTTCTGATTTTGAAGTCATGTGACTTTTTCTCTTTTTTGATTGTGTGACTGAAAAGGTTTAGACCTGATCACATGACTTTGTTCTCAAATCCTACAGCTAGACCCTTATCTTTTATCTATTATATTATATCTATGATAGTCTAGACTATGATGCATGCTAACATCATTATCTTTAATCATTCAACATAAGTATTTACTTAACCCACCCTTAAGTACCTACCCTAAACATAGTCAGTATGAGAATTTTAGTCAAGTTCTAGTTGGTTTTTCCCATTATCACTATTATAGTTTGGCAGATGAAGCACAACCAAGGCTGAGCACTGAGATATCAACCAATTGTTATGGGTCTAACATTTTCACCTCTCTATTTTCTTTCTTATTTTATCTTATTGCATCATGTGATCTTATCAAAGATCTAATCATCTAACTATCATGAATACTTTATCTAATTCTTCAGACTTAGAACTTTTCACACAATGGACGCTCTTTCTAATGGATCTACAATTCACTTATACCTAGCACTATTTCACCTTTTCACTCATCACAGTGCAGGCTTCTCTTCCATTCTACATGCGTTGTATGCATGCCATGTCTTCCCTTCCATTCTGCCACATCCTCATGTGTGCATCATATTCTCACTTCTATTCTATTCTATGACTATGCTGCCACACTATGCACTATGCACATGTTCTTCTATATCTATAGATTAGATGTATACAAGTACAAACCATGTAGTAGTATATAAGCTCAAATGCAACAGCCAGAGAACTCAGTCTAGTTCTCTTGGTCTTTTCCCCTTAAAGATTAGAGTAGTCTCCTCACTCCTCTCCATCTTCCAAGTCTAAGTGTTTCTAGTGCAACCTTTGAGCTATAGGCTTTTTGGGTTGTTTCATTTGCATTCTTTTTGTAGAAGTCCATTATGGCCCCTTTGGACCATGTGAGATTTGATTCAGGTTCCCATGTTCAATCTTCATCACTGTATCCTTTCCAGTGAACAAGGAATTTGAGCTGTCACTCCTTGAGTCATAAGTCTACTATGTATTCAACTTTGTACTTTTCAACATTTTCTTCAGTGACCAGCACCAGACCAGGTTTATCTGCTTTCTAGCCAGGCAGACATTTCTTGTAGGGTTTAATCCATGAGATGTTCATCATAGGGTGGATCTTCATTGAGCATGGAAGTGTGAGTTCAACCACATATGTTCTGAGCATCATCTTTACTTTATAGTGGCCCAGCCACCTTTTAGTTAATTTACAAGATTGGTGAGTTTCTTGCAAGTTTAGGTATTCTGTTGATAGCCAACTTGGTCGCCTTCTTTATAAATAGGAGCTTCTAAGTCTTTCTTCTCAGATTGGGCTGTCATGTGCTTACAAGCATTCCCATATGCCGTTTTTGTTTCATCCAGTGTGTTTTTTATTTGTTTGGCAAATTTGGTGGCTGCTGGGGCCTTGGACGTAAGAGGTTCAATTCCCATGTGTGGGGTATAGGAGTGTGTAATTAAAAAGGGAGACTTGCCCATTGTAGAATGAACTCTTGTGTTATAGTTAAATTGTGCCAGTGTAAGCCAGTCTGTTCATTTTTCTTGCTTCTCAGCCATAAACAGCCTAAGATACTGCTGAAGATCTTGGTTGACCCATTCCGTCTAACCATCTATTTGAGGGTGAAATGCAGTTGACATGCTAAGATCTATCTTTAGCATTCCTCCATTCAACTTTTTGTAGGTATGCATCACTGCAATGATCTTACCACCAACTAATAGGACTTTCTACTCCCTAATCTTGTCTAGACTCCGCACATACTCCTGTGACATCCAAAACATATTGGGGCATCTCTGAGAGTTTAGATACTCCCATGTTTGAAAGTGCAAGCTGGTAGTAGGTAGAACAATGTGCTTTCCACAGTCACTATGGCTCCATTTTAGTATCATACTGGATGAAATATCTGCTCCTTGAGTTAGGACCATTGTTATCATCAAGATTGTAAGGATTTCTGTTGCCACTAGAGAGGAATGCATCCTTGTAAATTATAAATAGAAGGCAAACAATGTTTGACACACTGATGGTTCATGGAATAATTGATGCCTCCAATAATGCAATTCATGCACGTTAGCATATTCTAGCCTTTCTTGTGACTGGGTGGGTCCAGAACAATATCTTGAAATTCTTCCCATTTCATGCAGCAAATATCTAGTATAGTGCCCTTCTCAAAGTCATGCATTTACTGGATTATCCAGAGCTAAAACAGGACTTTAACATTCAACATTTATGGATAATGCACAAGATATTTACCCACTTAATAATTAACACTTTTACACCTTTTCAATTTTGGCTGTACTTGTAGATGAATCAAGATAGATTCTTGATTTCATTAAATCATTTATAGCTTAGTCCCATACAGTCTATCTCAGATCTCTCTTTGCAACTGAACATTTCAATTCATGACTTGCATCAGGGATATACAGAATTTGGAACCTATGGATCTTAGATGGCACTGCTGAATATCATTTATATTGGCTGATGGATGAAGTTCTTAATATCACTAAAGAGTAGTTAGGCATGAGGCCCCAAAAGTCATGGGTTTCAAGAGATGAAGTAGAGGTTGACATGGAGAACATTTGAAGGAATGGCCCAGCTAGTCCCAAGGATGGTTTCCTGGATAGCTGCTGTCACAAACACCACTTACTTTACCTCTATAACACACTTTTACTATATTTTACTACATTGGCTTTCAACTTCATTTTCCTATATGCAACCTAATGCACATATACCAGTACACATTTGCACAAGACAATACCAGGTCATGTGACCCAAGTCACATGCACCCAGTCACCTAATACTGCTGCATCTTAACCATTCTGATTTTGATAGTTATACCTAGTGCACAGCATGGCCTGTGTGCAGGCTCCTAAATATATACAAGTTAGCATTTGTCAACTAGAATTCCCTAGTCTAATCCACTTGCCCTTGATGAGCTTCTTAGCTGGAGGATCAAGAAGTTAAATTCCAACCTTTCTCATATTGTTGCCTTCATTGGTGTTACATTGCAACTTGTCTGGCCAATGTAATACAACACTTTAATAAGATTTCCCAGGTTTTTAGGCACTCATTACAGCTGCCCAGTTGTATGACTTGGCATCAACCATGTACCTACATGCCTAAGCTAGGAGTTGACCTATACTTCATTCTCAATGTTTTCTACCATGATGATGTCCTTATCCCAATCAGAGGATTGGACTGGCCTAGGACCAGGTGGTTAGCCTGTGCATTAGATGTAGGAGATGAAAGGAATGAGTTTGTGAAGTTTGTGAGGCTTTGGTGTCATCGATAGAATGTCCAGAACATAAGCAGTTACATTTAGAATGGTTGCCCTATATTTGTGAGTGCTGCATGCATGACCCACCCTCCTAGGACCACAATGGTAATACCCACTATCTTTTGCATCCACAATTATAAATGCACACCTCATACTCTATCAACCTCTGATGATGTGTTGGCTTTGTGGTATCCTTTGCTATCCTATAAACCCTCTCTAATAAATGTGCTAAGAATAAACAGATACAAAATTATAAGACATGGGTAACTTTATATCAACACTTGCATTCACAAATATTACATAAGCAATTACTAATGGATAATGAATGTCCATTGCTGGCTGTGTGATTATGTAATTCAATTGTAGATAATGGATTTCCTGGCTATGTGGTTACATACTCCCATTATATTGTCACTTGTGCCATAGATAAACTACAACTTTCTCAACCATTATCTTTCAATCATCATTGAAAGTTCTCATGGCTACCATTTATTTTCCCAACCATGTTCCCCAGCACATCAAGCTTCAGTGCCTGCTTTAGATGGATTGGCAGATTGACACATGTGAGGACCCAAGGTTCATAAATCTCAGAATAGTACCCCAATCTTGTTGATGCTGCCAGCATACTATCTAATCCACATCAACTGATTCATATGAAGGAAAAAAAACAATTTGCATGATTCTGGAAAATGTCAGAGAACTGCACAACATTTTGAAGGAACTGGAAAATAACCTCAAGATGATTCTGTGATACATGGATGAAGTCATGGACTGTGTTGCAGCAAACCACAATCAGCCCCATCCTTTTGTCATCTACACCCACCACTCAACTTGCAATGTCCAATTAATACTGGCCTAAGTCAGTGTCAACTGATACCCATATTGACATGATAACCTAGGTCAAGTATATAATACACCCAGCTATTGTAACATACTTCAAAATCAAGCAAACAAATCTTTATGATGGTATAACACTCCACAGGGTCTTCATGCCCAAATTCTTTTGAGCCCACATCAAGAAATTCCTTTGAAGGCTCTATCTCATCATCCATCTTATAAAACATTCCACAAACTGCAGAGTGAGGAAGTTCAAGGCATTTATGCCACATTTGCTTTACATAATGGTCCATTTCAACAATGTTATCAAAGGCCTGATTCGTTCTGCACTAAAGCTTCACCTCAATGCCCTCCCTAAATATTGCAGTTGTTACAATTTTCCTCCTTTCTCATCATATTCTCCTCTTTACCTCTCACTTGATAACTCACACTTGGAATGGACAATCAGCTTCTATTAATTCTGCTTTCCTACTCATCACTGGTCTTTCTGCTATATTCTTTTCTTGCTTACTTTCTTAATCATTCCTCTTATAAACTTATCCTTCTTCTTGTTATCTCTCTTACAATGGCCAGTGTTCCCCACATTCCATCATGTTCTATCACTTTTTTATACTTGGTCCATGTGCATTACTTATGTCTATATAAACCTTTGTCTTGTACTTGTATTTTCCATTCTTGATCTGTGCAATACTAGCATAATCTTGAGTCACCTTGGAAGCCTTCACTTCAAACCCTCATTCTATATTACATTTAGGCCTTCATGCCTCCTTGTTCTTGTTTTTGTCCTAGTAACCCTAGGCATCTTAAGTTAGGCTCATCCAATCTCTTCATCCTTGTACAAGACCAAGCAACCATTGGCATCCTCATTAGGCTCATCCAAGCCTCCCTCATCTTCATCTACTCATTATCCTCACAGCTCTTCAGATGTCAGTCTTCTTGTGAGGATCACCTATCAAGTATCCCTGTTGAACAAGTCTTGCTTTGTATGCTACACATAACAGTAGCTGCAATTTCAATGAATATCTCATTATTGAATTTCTCATCAAACCAGGCATTCTTCAAGAATTTCATTTCAAGTGTGAGACAAACATTGAGCAAATGGTTCTGGAGGATTTCAGTGAGTTTCTTTATGCATCATTATCTAATTTTTTGTACTTGCATTGTTTTCAACTCTGGGTCAGACTACATAAATCAAAAGATCAAGGACATAGAATATCTGTTATGGGTCTAATATTTTCACCTCTTTATTTTCTTTCTTATCTTATCTTATTGTGTCATGTGATCTTATCAAAGATCTAATCATCTAATCATCATGAATGCTTTATCTAATCTTTCAGACTTAGAACTTTTTACACAATGGACACTCTCTTTTAACAGATCTATGATCCACTTATGCCTAGCACTGTTTTACCTTTTCACTTATCACAGTGCAGGCTTCTCTTCCATTCTACATACACATGCCATGTCTTCTCTTCCATTCTGCCACATCCTCATATGCACATCATATTCATCTTCTATTCTATTCTATGGCTATACTGCCACACCATGGCCTATGCACATGTTACCCCTATATCTACAATTAGACATACACTAGTACAAATATCCATATAGTATATAAACTAGAATGCAATGGCCAGAGAACTCCAGTCTAGTTCTCTTGGTCTTCTCCCCAGAAAGTCCAGAGTAGTCTCCTCTTTCTCTTTCCACTTCCAAAAGTCTAACTGTTCTGTGCAACCTTTGAGCCTTGTTGCTTTTTGGGTTGTTTCAATATCAGTATGATGTTGACAAGATTTGGAATGGTAGTGGAACCAAGCATAAGATAATCAGCATTTTTCTTTTTACACTTATCCTCACCTTTTCAGACTTATAATCCCTTTTCATAGTTGTTATCTTATCTAATCTGATTACCATAAGTGCTCATCCTTCTCTTATCTCATCATCATTTCTCTTTGCACTTATGCTTTACTATCCTTATCCCTCTCCTATAATGGCAGCCCTTTGATCACTAACCCTCTCCTCATACACCTTGGCCATATATCATTCCATTCCTATCTCCTCACTATAGATATGTTCTCTGTTGCTAGACCTACCTAGATCATTGACATTATTGTGATATCATACCACATGTACATTTTATGTAGCACAGTCATTACCTATATAAATCCCTAACTAGTAAAAGAATCACTAGATTTTTCTCTAGTTTGGATATTCACCTCTATATGCTTGAGTTAAGTTCAAAAACATTGAACTAGTACCCTCATCAGATCTTCAAGCCCTGATGATGGCTAGCACATTAGACTTTACAAGTCATTCTATGAAGTTGCAAGTCTACTTCTTTTCACATTCTCCTACATTTGTTATTCCCTTCATATCTTTAGGTTTAAGTTGTTCCATTCCACAACCATTGGAACTTCTATGGTTTCACTGGCATTCCTAAAGAAGAAATGGAGGATTTGTGGGATTTGCTAGAGGATTACTTTAGTTCACTGGATCTGAGTTGGAGTATATACCTTTATTTGATGGTTTCTTCTCATCCATCTAACTTGTTCACCATGCAGTATCTATTTGGATGGAGTGGGAGACAGATGAAGCCCATAAATCTAGAACAGTATAAAATATGTATGAATATTACAGGATATCATTTCACTCACCCTATCAATCCAGAATAAATATATCTCCAGCAAAGATATTGATAAAGCCAAGGGTGATGGTGACAGTGATGGTGAAGCCAAGGTAGACACAGAAGATAAAGATAAAGGCAAGTCTCATAGTATGAGCAAAAACAAAGATGAGGATAAGGACAAAAATGACAATACAGTTGAGGTCAAATGTGATGACAAGGGCCAGGGAAAGGGTGAAGATAGAGATGAAAATGGAGGCAAGGATGAGGACAAGGCTGAGGCTGATATGGACAAGAGCAAAGCTGACAATGCAGTTGAGGTGGAATGTGATGGTAACAACAAAGGCCATGGAAAGGGTGAAAACAAAGACAAGAATGAATACAGAAATGAGGGGAAGGGTGAGGATCATAAAAGCAAAAGAGGCAAAGTGGACTATTGTTATAACAGAGAAGACATAAATCCAGATGGCTTGAATCCAGAAGGTACATCCCACAACTACCTCATTTTCCCAAAGTATTCTAACAATCATGGTCTTCCATAGCACTTAAAAAGAAGTTGCATGGCTATCTTGATTCTCCATCTGCAATTGAGACATTTAATATGACTGTGTCTTCCTGACATGTACATTCAACTGATGTTTAATTCATCCAAGATATTACACAGGCATCTCAATCCTCTGGAACTCCCTCACCAAATCAACCAATGGTGAGATAGAAGTGAAAGGGCCAGGAAAATGACACTGATGTGGACATGCCAAGTAAAAAGTGTTTTGTAACATCCATAGCTTCCAAAGCATCTTCTATTATTGCATTCAATTCCAGCCTTATTGTAGATTTGTCCAACTATGAGTAGCATATTCTAATGTACTATATTGGACACACAACCTCCTCAATGCAATGTGAAACAACCTTGAGTCAGTAGTATGGACATATGTGAAAACATCCAGGACTTCAAGCCCCTTAACAGTCAAAATATATGTGTCTTTGAATGATTCAATGCTATGGACTAGTGGTAGCTGATAAATCCCTATAGTACTTGATGCTCCAAGTGCTCTTACTACTTTGGACTTTAAACTTTCAAACCTTTTGATAGTCATGCAGCCTCAGCACATAATTACAAAACCTTCAATTGTCATGTGATCCAAAGCACATGACTGTGGGAAAGATCAGGTAACAAAGTCTAGACTCTGCCCCTATCCACTTTTTTTACACATGTCAATATTTATACCTTGCAACATGAAATCTGCTTTATCTTGGCCACACCCTTATTATCAATTATCTTATATGTACCTCCTATCTGTAACACAGCATGGTCTGTGTGCATACTTGTACAATATAAAAGACTGGTGTAAACAGCTGAAGTCCTCAGTCATTTCCACTTGTCATTGGCTGCCTATTGATGTATCATTACTTTTTTAAGGGGTTTAGCATTCAGGAACTTTGACTAAGTTAGCAGCTCCTTTACCTTCATGGTCTTGCCAGTGCTAGTGTGTACTGTGAGGTGGTTGCATACAGGTGAACAATTGTTGGCCCTACACCTTAATTGATGCAGGTTCACAACACCAACCCCCTAGCAAGCTAAAGGGTGTGATCTAGATGACCACCCAATAACACAGGTGACAGGTAGGTCATTATCAAAGCAATTTGATATACTAGAATCATATTTAGCTAACAAAAATGTTGGCTTATTGTTGCATATATACCAAAGGAACTCCCCCAAGCATTACCACCAATATGGCACTGTGAAGCCAGGTCTTTTTTCCACCAAGCCAGGTGACTTTACTTGGTTTAGTATATTCTCTGAGGAGGAAGGAGAGGGCAAAGGTATGGAAAAAGGTAAATAGAAATTGAAGCAGAATGAGAAGAAAGAAGTGGTTGAGGAAATGTTAGAGTTAGGTAGATGGAGTCAAAATAAATAGGCTTGCCAATCATTTGCTCCACCATTTCCATAATTATCTTGAAGTCCATCAATCACTGAACATGTTGACCAATCATCAGATCCATCACCCCCACCATTCTCCCCATCAACTTTTGAAGTCATTTCCATTGGTCACTCCATCTATGACATGCAATTCCCAGCATCAACTAAAATACTACCATCTTTCTCTGAAGCCTGCTTTGTTGGTCTGTTCTTACAGGCCACTCATTTTTCTGAATTGTAGTTCTATCCAACTAATCTCCTATTTTTTGCCTTCTATTACCAGATACATTTTAGCCTAAATACATTCCTCTGACAAAAGGGTCTATCATAATCCTATGATCTAGAATAAGGTCCATGCAATTCTCCATCAGTAAGTACTGCTCACAATCATTACTACCCTGTCCAATAATAATATTTATTCAGCCAAGGATTCCACTAGTAGTATTTATAAGACCTTCCTCAGTAATATAGGAAGACTAACCACAGTGCAAAACAAAGGAAAGAAAAAATAGGCCATGAAAGACAATGCCTTTGATATAGAGGCTGTGGTCAACACAAACCCCTTTTCTCCCTATTAATTGGAATTTGTGACTGTGATAATCAGGTCACAGGATATCAATGTGAAAGGCAAGTAGAAAGGTAATGTAAGAATACATACATTATGAGGCTATATTCAGCAAGGGGCTTGAAATACCACTATTGCTCCACAACAAGAGTATTTTGGCTTGGGTCTTGTCTTTCTTTGAAGAGTAATTGAAACAAGAAATTGGAAATGTTGGGCTATGTTGTTGCTTTGCATGATAGAAGAAGTGGCTGTGGCCACATTGGAGGTGGGACAGGTTAATAAGGCAATAGTGGAGCAGGTTGATAATATTGAGCAGGTGGTAGTGAGAATGAATGTAGATGAGGCATTCTCTGAACATGATAATGTCCAATTTGATGGGGTGGTATACCTGGGTATGGATCTACAAGTATTGGAGGATGGTACTCAATTTTTTATCAATATCATAATATCATAATATATAGTGAACATAGGACCATGACATACCATCAAGGCATTAGGAATATTTGGTGGTAAAACAATTGGTCATTGTGGCTAACAGCTATTATAGGTCCTTTTCCTTTTCTAGTCTTATTAGACACTAGAGAGATAGCTCAGATTGGGTGGAACTCCTTTCCTCAAAGTTCCACCAACATCACCCTAACACCACCTCACTGTTACGTTTTTCTCTCTTTATCGCTCTATTTACCTTGTTACATCTCGACTTGTCACTCGCACGTGGCATGGTAGGTCGGCTTCCATCACTTCTGCTTCACTAATCCTCGCCGACCCCTCCGATGTTATCATCACCTACTTGTTCCCTTAGTTCCTTACATGGACTTATCTTCCTCCACAGTCGCCTCTCTCATGACGACGAGTGTTCCATTCGCTTCCATCTGCTTCCATTACTTTAGTCAGCCTGGTCCGTGCGCATATCTCCCTTTATTTAAACCTGTACTGCATCGCTTGTATTTCTCTATTCTTGATCTACGCAATACAAGCATACCATCTTGAATCACTCGGAAGTTCAGCTTCCTCTTCTTGTCTTTGTCCTCATCTCTAAGCGTGACTCTTTGTCGACGCTTCTCCCCTCGTCCAAGATCTAGTAACCCTAGGCATCTTCGTATAAAGCCCCAGTACCCCTGGGCATCCTTGTTAGTCTCTTTGAGACTCCCTCGTCTTGATATCTCATTATCCTCGCAGCTCCCCAGACGTCGGTCTCTTCGTGAGCATCGCCTGTGGAGTATCCCTGTTGAACGAGACTCCTTTGGTACGCTTTGCGTAACACTCACTAGATCAGTCCTACTAATCTTGGACACTTTCACTATGTAGTAACATCTTTTAAATACCAGTTTTTCATACATATATGTCAAATACACAAATAAACAAATATCTCCCTCACTATTTCCTGTCACTGTCCACACCATACTAACTATCCCTTTATCCTGGATTACTGTATCTGAACTACATTTCCCTCTCTTCAGACTACCACTCTAATTACAAGACTACCATTTCTATGTTGGACTTTACTCTGGACTCACCTTTTTCTCAAACCTATACCTTCTGGCTTCACATTTTACCTTGAATCCTCTTTAGGGATGAGTCTCATCTTCTGCTTCCAAAGTAGAGAAGCCTAGGAATCATTTTTACTGCTTCATCCCAAGCCCTTGGTTTACCTCCTATTACAATTTACCTTCTTTTCCTATCACTTACTTCCATTCACCTCTTGTACTCTTCAATATACCTAATACAGGACATTAGCCCCTATCAATTCTGCCTTCTTATTCATCACTGGTTCCACTGATTTATTCATTTCTTGTTTATTTCCTTGATACTTCTTCTTATGAACTTATCCCACTTCTCTGTTATCTCTCACACAACAGCCAGTATTTCCACCTTCCATTATGTTCTATTACTTTCTATTACTATTTTATACTTGGTCTGTGCACATTGCTCTTATCTATGTAAACCCTTCACTCTGTACTTGTATTTCCTATTCTTGATCTGCACAATGCTAGCATACTTTTAAATTACCTTGAAAGCCTTTGCTTTTAACCCTTGTCCTAAATCTAGGCCTTCATACCTCCACATCCTAGTCCAAGTCGAAGTAACCCTTGGCATTCTTGTCCTCATATCAAGTCCAGGCAACTCTTTGCACCCTTGTCCTAGTCAGACTTGTTAAGCTTTCCTTGTCCTTGTCTACTCATTATCTGAAATGATAGTGGAACAATGAATAAAAGTGGCAAAATGGCATTTTTCTCTTTTTACTTATCCTGATCATTTTTGGACTTATCCCTTACTTTTAGCTGCTTTCCTTCTATCTCATCTGATTACCATAAGTGCCCATTCTTATCTTATCTCTTCCTCACTACATCTTTAAGCACTTATATCCTACATTATAACCCCTTTCCCATGATAGTGGCCATTACTTTCTTAATCCTCTACCCATATGTCTTGGCCCCCATCATTCCATTCCTATCTTCTTATTGTAGACACATTCTAGTAGCTAGACCTACCTAGACCATCAACATCATCACAACGTTATACCACATGTATACTTTATATAGTACTGTCATTTTCCTATATAAATCCCCTCACTGAATAGGAATTGCCAGTTGATTTTTTTCTAGCTTGGGTATTTCCCCTCATCACACTTGAGCCAGTTCAATAGAACTTAGTACCCTTGGCAAGTGTTCAAACCTCACTAATGGCTAATATGTTAGACTTACAAGTCATTATTACAAAGTCACAAGTTTATCCATCTCTCTCCATGTTTCACATCTACAAAGCTTTCCTTCCTTATTCCTCCACATCTTAAGTTTAGATTTGCCATTCCATGTCCTTTTACAACTTATACAGTTTCAACAGCTATTACATTATTCTTGCAACTTTTTGGATATTGGTCTCCTCATGAGCATTGCCCATTAAATATTTCTATTAAATGAGTCTCTAAGTTGCTTTGTATGCTATGTGTAACACCTCCCCTCATCTTTACTGGCTCTTCCCATCTTTGGACTAAACTGTACTGCTTTTTCACTTTTAATTCTATTTCATAGTTACCAACATTCCAGACCACTCCATGCTCTCAAAAAGCATGTCTATCCTACCTTTATTTTATTTTTCATCCATAACTGGCTAGCCTGCTTCTGATCTGTCATATGACTTATACTTATTTCCCCTCTTGAATATCTGCACTTACCATACTGCCACTTACCTGAAATGGCTAACTTCTTGTGCCAAATTCCATTTTCAGGAACCCCTAACACACCAAGGTTTGGTGCCTCTATCCTAAAACTGATCTGATAATTTTTACAAAGTATAGAGTTGTTGGGATCACTTACCCAACTCTTTGACAAAGACCATATCTTTGCCACTGTCAAATATGCAGACTATAACAAGTCTAAGACTTGGGAATACCTCATTGAAGCTATTGTGGCCCCTGTATTGTTGCAAATATGTCACATGTCACAATCTTATCTTATCATTTTCTGTTTCTGAAGTCACATGACATCTTTTCTTTTCTGATCATGTGACCATGAGAAAGTCTAGACCCAATCACATGACTTTGTTCTTGAACTCTAGGGATAGACCCTTATCTCTTATCTATGATATCATACTTACAACAATCTAGGCTATAGTATACACTAATATCATTGTCTCTAATATTTCAATACAAATATCTATTCTACCTGCCTTAGATGTAGTTAGTAGGTATATAAACTGAATCAACCCAATGATAAACTCTAGTCAAGTTACAAAATCATCTTTTTAAATCTCTCTAGCTTTAGGGTGAATATATTTTCCATGAAAAATGGTACATCTTATCATGAACACCACTTATTCTACTCCTATACAGACATTTGGCTACATTTTACTATGTTGGCTTTCTAAACTTCACTTTCCTACATGCAACCCAACACATATATACCAGCATATGTTTGTGCAAGACAGCACCAGGTCATGTGATCCAAATTACATGAATCCAGTCACCTAATAATGTTGCATCTTAACTGTTCTGTTTTAGTAGTGACACCTAGTGTACAACATGGTCTGTGCACAGGCTCCTAAATGTATAGAAGGCTAGCACTTGACAACCAAAATTCCCTAGTCTAATCCACTTGTCCTTGATGAACTTCTTAGCTAAAGGATCAAAGAGTTAGATTCCAACTTTTTCCATATCATTGCCTTCATTGGTGTTACATTGTAAGTTGTTTTGTCAATGTAGCATGACACTCTAATAAGATCCCCTGAATTCTTAGGCACTCATTATACATCTTGTATATCCTTTTTGCATGACACAGATTGTCATCTTAGACACAATATATTGTTGCAACATTGCAAAAATTCAATTTATTTGACATGTGGCACATGGTATGGGCATCCAGGACACCCATCCATGCATAGACATTGTGGCCACTTATGTCAGCCTCCAGGTTGAAACAACCCAAAAAGCTTGCACTCCAAAGGTTGCACTAAAACAGTTAGACTTGGAAGTAAAGATGAAACCAAGAGAGACTATTTTGGTCTTTATAGGAAAAGGACCAAAAGAACTAGATTGGAGTTCTCTGGCTGTGTATTGCAAGCTTATATACAACATGGGTTGTGTACACCTGTGTACAACTAATCTAAGATATAGAAGAACATGTGCATAAAGCATGGTGTGGCAGCATAGCCATAGAATGGAAGGGAAGGAAAACATAATGCACACATGAGGATGTGGCAGAATGGAAGAGAAGCATAGGCATGTGTGCAATATATGTAGAATGGAAGAATAGCCTGCTCTGTAATGAGTGAAAAGGTAAAACAGTGCTAGACATAAAAGGATCTTAGATCTATTAGAAAGGAGTGTTTATTGTGCAAAATGTTCTAAGTCCAAAAAATAAAATGAGTGTCCACAATAGTTAGATGATTAGATCTTTGATAAAATCATGTGACACAATAAGATAAGATAATAAAATAAAATGTAGAGGGAAAATGTTAGACCTGTAACACAGGTGAGCCCATCATGTAACACAGGCATCCAGAATGCCCATCCATACTTACATAGGCATTGTGGCTGCTTATGTCAGCCTCTAGGTGTGGTGTGGGCATCTAGAACACCCATGCAAGCATATGGTGTGCAGCTTATATCAGCCTCTGGATGAGCCACATCAAGCAGCATAGATGTTCAGGATGTCCACCTATGCATAGACATTATACCTGCTTATATCAGCCCCTGGATAAGGCTCATGTGGCACAGGTGTCCTTGATGCCCATGCATACATAGTCAGTGCTCACCCTTGCTATCTCTAGTATATGTATGTTGTAGCCACCTTTTTTATATATCCATTAAGAAGTGACAGATAGTGTTCCAACCATCTGGCTTTGGAACCATTATTCTGTAATATTTTCAAAAGTGCCAGAAGTACTAGTGGTATAGTATAACTTGGAAACATCTATACTACTTTACAATATAGAATCCTCCTGTCCTTTTATTAGATTCTTTGAATATTATGGTATGTAAGAAGTAATGCACAAAAATACATAGCTGCAGTACATGACCATGGTGTGAGACAGAACATGCCATGTGATATGGGCATTCAGAACACCCACCCATACACAGGCATTGCATTTTATCTGTTGTGCTTCCTATACTGCACATCCACTTGTGCTTCCATGTGTAGCATAAAGGTGATCCATGGTTGTGAAAGCTGAGATACATGAATAGTGTTACAATTTTCTCCCTCTTTCCTCATATTTTCCTCTTCATCTTTTGCCTCATCATTTATACCTGGCACAGACAGTTAGCTTCCATATCTCCTGCTCTTCTGCTTATCCTCGCTGACCCTTCTGACTATATGTTCATCCCTTTATTGCCTTGACCTTTCTCTTATGGACTTACCTCTCTCCTTGTCATTGTTATGATTTTCTTTCTTTCTCCTCATCTCCTTCTCTTTACCTTTATCCCTCTATTACTTTGAACTGCCTATCTCAGACTTATTCATCCTCTTGTCATCTCTCTTATGATGGCCTGTTTTCCCCACCTTTCATCATATTCTTCTGCTTTCCTTTCCTTCTATGTAACCTGGTCTGTGCACTCTTTGATCTCTTATATAAACCTATTCCACATTGCTTGTACTTCTCTATTCTTGATCTGTGCAATATAAGTGTACCTTCTTGAGTCACCTTGGAAGCTATTGCTTCATCCCTTGCCCTCTGTCCTCACATAAGTCCTAGCAATCCTAGGCATCCCAGTTGAGCTCATCAGATAGTCTCAATTGCCTTTATCCTTGTACCAAGCATTCACAACCCTTGATTCCCTTTGTCCTTGTCTCACTTGCTATCCTTGCAGCTCCCTAGAGATTGGTCTTCTTGTGAGTATCACCTAGGGTAGTATCCTTGTTGAGTGAGTCTCTTTGTGTATGCTTTACATAACAGTCATCTCACTCACACCAGCCAGTTTCTTCTGCTTTCCATCACATTCTTCTATATTCCTTTCCTAATAGTAACTTGGTTTATGCACACTTTCCTTTTATTATATAAACCTACATTGCCTCGTTTGTAATCTCTATTTTTGATCTATGCAATACAAGTGTCATTCTTGAGTCCTCCTGGAAGTCTAGCTTCGAATCCTAGTTCCTCATCTTTGAGCATGACTCAAGCTTCATGAGTAAGGTGTATTTTTGTTGAACAAGTCTCTTTGTATGCTTTGCATAACAGATAGGAGTAAAGATGGAAGCAATACACTTCAAATCCTATTACCTATTGGAAGCATAGTATACTTTCTGTCCAATGTGTATAGTAGGAGATATACTCCTCACATAAAATTATGGACTGTATATTATAAATATATTGAATAAAATTTTAGATGGTGAATAGAATCAATACTCATTTATTAAAAATATTGCCTGTTAGAACTTTTCATTTGTGTTCTGAACCCTTTTTGAACCAGAATTATAGTTCCAGCTAGAATGTAAAGTAGATTAGAAGCCTTTTGAGATCTTAATCCTCTAGTACTAGTAGTTAGTATAATAAATATCCTGCACTTTAGTAAAAATATTATTAGGTTCTGATTTCATCCCAACATCTCCCCAAAACCACAAATGTTGATGAGCATGATCTTGATATTGATGGGCTACGCAAGTGTCTTTGCATATGACTCAGCTAACTTCTCAACCTTGCAAGAAATCATTGAGATCATAGTAAGCAATGTCTCTAATTATGTTATATTATGTAGAATACTTAGTCATTAAAGTATAAGCTACAGTATGAAAGCTCTAATGATTATGTAAGATGGGAGGTTGTATAGCCTTCTTAATGCTCCCCACTGATGGAGTGCATTCCTAAAATAAAAGGTAATAAAAATTAAAGGACCTGTGTGTCTTAAACATAGCACCCAAGCAGCATCCATATTTGATATGTAATGGCTCATCTGTGTAGTACTTTTGCCATACAGTGCATTGCACAGTCACCTTTGATTGACTTTACATATTGTTGTGCTTGTCTTTCATACTATGGAATCCCTCCTCCACCATCTCTAACTTGTATATGACTTATCCAATGGCTCCAACTCACCTGATCACAGTAACCCACCTGCAACTGATTGATTCTTCTAGTTTGCATTTTGAGCCATCCTTGTTGACATGGTGGATCATGTGGCCTATAAGTTATTCTGTATTATTGGGAAGTGGTGTGAACACCTCAGGTACATTTCTAGGTTTTCATTGAGTTGGTATTGCCCATGCTGACTTCCTTTAAGTCACCCCACCAGTAATCTTACTCTGACTCACAGCATACATCACTGGTTATAATACCTATTGGAGGTCCATAGGTGTGGAACATGTATGGAATACAGAATATGCAGCAATCAAAGTCTTGTATTTGGTTCCTCCATAATCAATGAGCTCCATTAAATGACATGTAATGAACACCAGTTTTTGATATAAGCATGTGAGCATCTGAGAATAAGCCTGGACTAGTTGTATGTTGGATAAATTAGAAATATTAGTTTCATTGATTTCCAAAATAAGGCCCCTAATAGGTGCCATTCTGTTACTTGAAGCAGGGTCAATTAGCTATTTATATATACTGAGCAATAGAAAGGGGGATGACTGACTGGATATTTTGATACTCATTTATACTGATATCACCTAGAACAAAATGCCTTCACTTTCAATTAGCTCTGCCCTGATTATTTTGGAAGGTTCAGATGGCCTGCCATGGACCAGCCCTACTTAGCAGGATCTCACCAATGCTTTTGGATGCCTTGGAATATGGAACCTGGCACAGATGTTGGAGCACAGGCTCTGCATGTGAAGTCCTGGAAGACCTAGATCATGGAAAGCATCAACTATGCAAGAAACCTTTGGTCAGTATTGGACACAGCAGCAGAAGTGAAGTACTCTGCAAGGACATTTAGTGACAAGAACCATATTGATGCAAAATCATTATAGAATTGAACTTCTTATAGTCCTTTTCACTTTTCTTCAACCTCTGAACTAGAATTGATTTTCTTAATAGTTTTTGAGGCACTTTTCATTGTTTACACCATGTCAAAATTTCTTGTGTGTAAAAACATCTTTCTATTCTTTTTCATTGTCTAACATGGTGAACCATTGAGTAGTGCAGATAAACAAGAGCATGTTATTGATACTAATATCACAATAAAGGATCTTGTATATGGCGACAAGAATAAAATGAACTGATAAAGAGAATATTTAATGATGGTGACAACAAGGTAATAATACTGACCATGAATGATATCAATGAGGATGCTCACAAGCTCTTGCAAGGAGGAGAACTCAACAAGGGATTCACCTATAGGTGTTATAAGAAGATGGCAGTGGATATATGTTTCAAATTTAATACCTTTGACTAGGAACAAAGGGCAGAGTGAGTTAGTTGTTTTATTAGCACCTTTTATCTGGACTGTCCATGCTTTGATGAGCTGGAAAATATCCAGAAGCTCCTTGATCTTGATCAGAATGTCCTCTTTCTTAAGTTTTCTTTCTTTGTATGTCCAATAATCCTTTATAATGTAGCATTTTTTACCCTGCTTTATAAACGAGGAGCTTGTGCCCTTGCCTCAGATTAGATATAGTCATCCACCATCATATGAGCCAATACTGTTATATGGACCAACTCCATTTTACACATGCATTCTGTAGCATAATCCCATTAAATATTGTTAAAACAAATTATTTAAATGCACAAATACATAGATACCAGTAAGTAAATGTGCAATTCCTTGCTAGATCGCAAGTGAATACCTATTTTATAGGTAAAATGTGTGAGTTTTGTAATATACATACTAATACCTATGGATTAAAAATGATGATCTTGATCTTGAAAAACACATGGGTGACAACCCATAGAACTCAGCATTGTATTCAAAACCCATGTCTAGTTATCTATTGCAATAGCATCTTGCCAGGTTCATGCTGGGAGAGCATGTTTTTTGAGTTATTATCATTATCTTATTAGCATAGATAAAGCTAATATAACTAAATATGGCAGCATGGAAAAGGCTAAGGCTGTGCAGCTCAAGGAATGAAGGTCAGTGACAGCATACTCAATGGAACTGGTCAACACTATGGAGAAATGAAATTAAACTGCCATTTCCTAAGGTTCAATGACATGCATATAGTTGGGAATAAGCATGGCAGCAATGAGGGCACAGGAACTGATGGTAAGGATTCATGACGGGTAAGTGCTTAAGTGCTTAGTATCAGTAACTGCTGATGCATATGTAAGCTATGTAAATGAATGATATACCATTTTTGGAGCTGGCTCAAATGGTGGTGTTTGTCCAATAACAGCTCAATTATAGATTCAGTAATCATGATGATACAACACCATGGATGGGCCCTAATGTTTTTGTAGGTATAGTTTAACTAGGTACAAATTTGTATGTATTGTCTGATCTACAAATTTCCATGTAGCTGAATAATGGAAAATGCTCTAAATTTTGCTGGCCCACATGATGGTAAATAACTGTAGTTGATGTAGATATGGTGTATAATGGTATATGTGATGTTGTGAATGTAGATTACCTGAGACTTCTTGATCACAGTGTAAAAACAACAATTCTAGTCAAAGTGATTTAGCTAGGAAAATGTGTAACGGTGAGGAAAGTGATAGGCTTGTCTCCAGAGAGGGCTCAAGGTAGAAGTGTAAAGCCAGAAGGTATAGGTCCAAAGAAAGAGGGAGTTCAGAGTGGTAGTCCAAAGTCAAAATGATAGTCCAGTGGTTGGTGTAGTAATTCAAAGGGGGAAAAAGTAGTCCAGATATGGTAGTCCAGGTAGTGGATGGTTGGTACAGCATGGTCAGTGTTACAATTTTCTTCCTTTCTTCTAATATTCTCCTCTTTACCTTTCATTGTGTCACTCGTACTTGGCATGGTCAGTCAGCTTCCATCTCTTCTGCTCTTCTACTTATTCTCACTGACCCTTTCAACTTCATTCTTATTCCATTATTACCTTGAACCTCCTATCTTGGACTTATCCATCTCCTTGTTGTCTCTCTCACAATGACCTGTTTTCCCCACCTTCCATTTTATTCTTTCACCTTCCTTTCTCTTTATATAATCTGGTTTGTGCATGCTCTTGTCCCTTATATAAAGAAAATGTTAGACCTATAACACTAGTCAGTCCAGTCATGAATATTCTATGGAGTTCTGGCTCAACTGTTACTAGAATAAGGAAATCAAAATCTATTATTGTCTTTCATTCTAGTATTTAGATGTACCATCTGTCATTTTAGAATTGGGAAAAAAGCTGTTCACTGTCAACCAGTTCTTTTACTGTCATGAAACCACTTATTCTCACCCCTATACAGACATTTTCACTACACTTTACTATGTTGGTCTTCAACTTCACTTTTCTACATACATCCAGTCACTTGATTGCTGTATTCTAACATTCCTGTTTCAGTAGTTACCCTTAGTACACAGCATGGTCTGTGCACAGGCCCTCAAATATATATAAGCTAGCATACTATCAACTAGGATTCCCTAGTCTAATCCACTTGTTCTTGATAAGCTTCTTAGCTAAAGGATCAAAAAGGTTAGATTCCAACTTTTCACATTGTTGCCTTCATTGGTGTTGTGTTGCAAGTTGTCCAGCTAGTGTAGCATGACACTCTAATAAAATTCCCTGGGTTCTTAGGCCTCATTACATTTACTATAACTTGATAAGTGTAGGATAACAGATTGTTCAATTGAAACCACCATTCTAAGAGAAAATGCTTCACACTATTCCTGCAAGCTACCAAAACATAGTAATTAAATTCTCATGGGTCCTAGTGATTGCGGGTCTAGTTGCCAGACCACCAAAAGACTGGCAACTGGACTAGACTGGATTGGTCAGCAATTGAACTGCAGTTGCAGTTGCCTTGTTTTGGAGATGATCCAAAGATTGGTCTGAGAGTGGTTGTAACCAGTTGCAACTGGTGTACAGCCACCCTACCTAGTTCCCCTAACTTTTCCTAATTTTCCAGTATTTTATCTGATTTTATTAGACCAGATTTCAGTTTCAGACATTTTGACACTTTTGAACTTGACAGAACTTGACATGTAATTTTAAATAAGTTATACCTTCCCTTCCTGTGGTCCAAATCACTTGACAAAGGGGTTGTGAGAAAGCTAGGAGTCCATAGTACCTTTCAGTTTTATAGTAAAAAGTATATTTCACACAGGGTAGGGGTCAAAAGTCCAGCTAATCAAAAGACTAATTGCAGTTGTAGGTGTTTGGGACTTTTCCAGGACCAGTTGCAAACTGGTTGCCTCATTTGGAAGTCAAAAAACTGGACTGGACCAGATCTTTAAATACTAATCAGTCCCACTTGACAGCAGAGTCTTTAAAGCCACTGCTTTTGACATAGAACTTAATACAAAACTTGAAGATGCCACAATATTTGAAAAAGCCTAGGGATTCAAAAGCAACTACATTGTGTATTGGTGCAATCTTTCAAACCTTAAAGAAGGTGGTAAACTAAGGGCTGAGGCCTTGAAAATAATGGACAATACACCATTCTTCCTCAATAATCACTGAGATCCTGCTTTAATTCTTTATGTATTGCACTGGTCCACCACTGGTCTGATTGAAGATACTAAATACTGGCTCTTTGGGTTCAGGTTTGGGGACTCAGAGGCTGCAATTCAACTGATTATCAAGTCAGTCCACTCTACTACAGTTCACTGTAACTATCAAGCACAAATCTGCAACCAAATGCCAACCTAAGCAGCTGGGCACTGCTTCAATCAATACAAGGTGTTCTATGCCCTTCCTTAGGTGGGAGTTAGTCACTTGCAGCATCCCTGACACAGGCTTAAAGGAGATTGTAGGGGCAATGCTAATTCCCATTGCTGGTTCTGAAAAATCTGATGTCTCTTCCTGGCTCAACCAAATTATTACTTTACTCACCCTTCTTCCAGTTGCTCAGAGTAGTGGTTCCAGCCAATCCAACCCCAAGGGTTTGGATGGACCTTATCTTATTTGATCAGCCTCTGCAGCTACAAAAGGTAATATCAACAAGACATATAGCCACTTTTGCCTCTGGTTCTTATAATATGCCACAAAACCTATAGAAAATTCTCAAATGTATATCAAGCCAGACATTGTTTTTTGCAGCCAGCTCAACCCACATACTGGCTTTGCTTGATATAATATGATATCATTCCTTGAACTCATCTCCTTGACATAGTGCACAATTATGGCATAATATCATATGCAAGGCCTATGCAATATTCATGTCATACCCTAGTAGGTGCTTTATAGTCACTTTGTCTATTACCTGCCAAGAATTCCATCTCCACATTTTTAATCACTCTGGCATAATCCACTTTTTAGAATATAATTTGCACAAATCTGCTAACCTCTTTATTTGCATTATTCATATTCTTGTATGCAGAAGCCTGTGGGCACTTGGATTCAACCCAACTTTTATTGATCCCTCCCTCTCCCCCTTTATTCTCTTTTGTCCCTGCAGTCAGATTGTTGTAAAGACCTCTAATCTTCTACAGTTGTATATACTTTTCCTACTATTATTCACATACCCTCTCCACCTTCACTTGATAACCTCTCTCAGTCCAGGACCAATTCTACATAGTCTAGTTAGTCTACCTCCCTTTTTCCTTAGGCTTATGTACCTTATCCCCATCCTTATTACCTACTCACCATTACCTTCTTTCCTTTAATCTTACATATAGTTACCATCATTCTACCACTGCCCTCATTATTACTCACATTTAGAGTTTTTTCATTCTACCTCTGATAGTCCTGGGAAATACCCCAACTATAAAGTGATGTAGTAATATCTTTCAAATACCAGTTTTCTGCATCTGTATGTAAAACTCACAAATAAACAAACACTTTCCTCACTATCTCCCACTGCTGACTGTTATGCAAAGCATACACAAAGAGACTTGCTCAACAAGGATACTATCCTAGGTGATACTCACAAGGAGACCAATGTCTAGGGAGCTACAAGGATAGTGAGTAAGGACTTGGACTAAGGGGCTAAGTGTGATTAACACTTAGTACAGGAACAAGAGCAATTGAGGCTATCTAATGAGCTCAATGGAGGGGCCTAGGGTTGTCTAGGACTTTGCACAAGAGTGAGGAATGAGGGTTAGAGTGCTAGCTCACAATATGACTCAAGAATATATACTAGTATTGCACAGATCAAGAATGGGAAAGTACAAGAGATATGGAATAGGTTCCTTTATCTTATCTTTTCATCTTATCTTGTCATATCATATGATCTTATCAGATCTAATCATCTAATTATCATGAACACTTATCTTATCTTTTGAATTTAGAGCTTTTTGCACAATAGATGTATAGTATTACACTTTTTAGATTGTTTCAACTAGTGAGGTGAGAATTTGCTGTCTTTCTAAAATGTGGAATTAAGTGGATAAGACAGCATATGTGAGACAGTGGAAAAACATTACCCATCCATTCCCTATTGTTTCTCATTGCTCACTTCTAAACATGAAGACCTGCTGCTACTACATCACTTGTGTGTCCAGCAGGAAGGGGGGTAACATTGAAGCTACCAAGTATGTGGAAACTTAGACACTTTTTGTACAATGGATGCATATCCTTCTACACAGGCCTAGTGCTCAACTCTTCACCTAGCATAGTTTCACTTCTTTCACATCATCACCATGCAGGCTAACTTTCCTTCTATTCTACATGTGTTATATACATGCCTATGCTTCTTCTTCCATTCTGCCACATCCTCATGTGTGCATCATGTTTCACTTCCTTTCCATTCTATGGCTATGCAAACCTATGCTGCCATATTATATGTTTCCCCTATATTATAGATTAGACATATACAAGTGTACATACATGTACAGTGACCTCCAAAACTGTTGCAATGTTTAACCCTGATGTGGTGTGTGAAACAACCCTCAAAGCTTGAAGCTCAAAGGTTGCACACAGAAAGGCTAAGACGTTAAGAGTAGAGGTAAAGGAGAAGGAGTACTACAACTGGGACCCTTTGAGGGGAAAAGACCAGAAGAACTAGACTAGAGTTCTTCAGTGCTCTATTGGGGGTTTATATATTACAACAGTGTTTACCAGTATTGACACTGTATCTACGATATGCAATGCATTGTCCACATGTATGGGAATGGAATGGAAGCATAGAAGCATAGCATGAGGCCAACACGCTGTGTGGCAGAATGGAAGATGAGAAGCATACAACGTGTGATGGGCATATAGGATCAAATGGAAGAGAAGCATGTATGTAATAATAGCCGGCACGGTAATGAAGTGAAAAGGTGAATATTGTGACAATGTAAGTGGATCGTAGATCTGTGTGAAGAGTTTGAGTGTCCAGACTGACTAAGCAGTCATTGCACGAAAAAATTCTAAGTCCATGAAATGTAAGTGAGTGTTCACAATAAGATAGACGATTAGACCCTTAGGGATCATGTGACGCAATAAGATAAGATAAGAAGGAAAATGTGAAGGGGAAAAATGTAGACCTGTAACAGTGTGCGAAGCACACCACAATCACCTGTGGGAAATTTGCTTAGCTTTGGTGGAGCCAAACAGAGTACAAGTACCTGGCTACAAATCGGTCCCTGGGTCATGTGATTTGGTCCAGTGGCTGTGGAGATATGCATACTTCAAGACAGCAATATCATTGCAACAGTTTTGCATCTTTTGTTAGCAAGGGTGGAATTTCATTGAAATAACACAATAACAGATTATGTTTGGTGCTACAAACAAGGATACACACATATACATTATATCTGAGTTGAAAAATGTTCACACACACATTTATTCCCACCATCATTACTATAAAATCTCTATTTTCTATCCTAAGCCTAAAAGTCTTCTTTTTAGAGTATTTCAGGTCTGTTTAATGGGATAACATCAACAGACTATGTAGATACTACCATTGGTCTGAAATACTACCCATTCAGCCATTCCTGACCCTTGTTGCAAGTATTCTTGGGGTCACTATGCTACTACATATCCATATTAGGAGAATTGAGACCACTTTATTATAAGGTTTCCTGTAATTCATGCTTCAAAGTGTGAAGGTATGTGTCCCCATATATCCCACCATCAATTCTTATAACATAGCCAAGACTCTTCCAAGTCATACAGCCCCATATCATCAAATAACTTTTCTACTTTTCTAAACTAACTTGTCACTAAGCCTATTACTTGGCCTTTTCCACATCTATTGACATCCATCTGACCCTAGGTGATTGATTTTGGTCTAATGAGTCAATATTACCCTCTTTTAACCCCCTACAAGCCAATCCCTTCCTAATTTGAATATGTATTATAATTCTTAATAGGAAGAAGAGGAAAGTATCACTTTACCATAGCCTCCAAGCTGGTTTTTTTCAAGTTCTGATGAACTGTGTTTGAAGAGGAAGGTTCATTGATGAATTTGAGAATAGATTTGGTAATTTCAACTGCATATTCTGCCTTGTAGGTAGTGACAAAATGAGTAGAAGGATAAATATCAATAGGGGAAAGCTGAAATGGACAACCTCCAATAGACTTCTGAGGCTCAGAATGGTCTTTGGAGTGGAGTATGGACATGTTATAAGC
>JBBPSC010000099.1:0-33398 GCA_038093395.1 Baorangia bicolor
AACACGATGACCATTCCGCCTTGTTAGTAAGACTGCAAAGTTGAAAACAAAAAAATTAGTCGGTCTTGAAGCAAACGAAGTGAAGCATGTTATTTAATACGATAATCCGCGTAAAATCTTACCAGTTCTTGTATATTCTTATTAATGTTTATTTAAATTGAATAAGTTATTGAAAAGCAATTTTCCTTCTCTTTTTAAATTAAGTAAATTATTGTAAGAATACAGGTGTTGCATGGCTGTCGTCAGTCCGTGTCGTGAGAAGTTTGGTTAAATCCGTAAACGGACGAAATCCCTAGTATTAATTTAAACATAATACATAATAGTGTTGATAAGATGCTAGTTGGGGCTAAGACAAGTCATTATGGCCCTCATGAACTGGGCTATAGACGTGCCACAAAAACTTTTACAAAGTGATGCAATTCTGTCCCTAAATAAATTTAGAAATTATATTTCTGAATTAAAACTTAAGGAGTAAGGAGGAGCTAATCATTAAAGAAAGTTAACTATTAAATTAGTTGAATTGTCATCTGAAACTCGGTGACATGAAAAAGGAATTTCGAGTAATCGTTGATCATTACGCAACGGTGAATTAAGCATTCAGGATGAACTAACCGTCTGTCGCTGGGAAGGAGCTTGATTTTAAGGAAGATGTGTATTGTTCTTATTTTCTTATTTTCAATCTATTTGATAGAAAGTATAAATTAACCTTTATATAAGTATTCAAATAATAATTATAAGTACTTAAATACTTAATTAATTAGTACAAATTTCAATTTGTAATTATTTTTATAAAATATTTATTAAATTGGAGTATTAGTTTAAGATTAGATTTTCCTTAAAAGGATAAATAGTATATGCTTATTGACTATTTGAATATATTATTACTCAATAGTAACATATATAATAATATATAATCTGGTCTAATCTAAATTTATAAACGTGATTGTTAAGAAAAAACTGAACCCAACGAATTAAATTGAGTAACATCTCAAAAGTCATAGCAAGGTAGCCGTACTGGAAGGTGCTGCTGAAAAATAAAACGAAGAGTATATAACCCCCCTCCATTTCTTTTGTGTGTTTTTTTTTTATATTTTTAGTTAATTAAAAATATATTATAATTAACTTTAATAACTAAATAAACTAGAATTTTATTACATTAATCAATAAATATTAATAATTTGATATTATAAATTTTAGGGGGTTAGCTGAGTGGTTTAGCAGTAAATTTACACTTTACAGACAGAGTTTCGATTACTCTACTCCCTATATTAACAAATAAATATTAAGATAGTATTTACAATTGTAATTATCTTTAATTAATATTTAATTTAATAATTATACTAGAAAAATAAATATAATTTATAAATTATATTAACAAGTATGCCGTAATCACAGGTAACCGGGTAAATCTTAGGAATTTATGCTTTTAGCTTTTAAGAGTTCGAATCTCTTTACTTGTAATTTAATTCATCATTTTAACAGCTAACCATTATTTTTATTGGTATTTAATAAAAATTATACCCAGTTAGATATTTATGAGCTTAACACTTACTATGATAAACTTATATAACGAGTATAGTTAAGTTGGTATAACCTCTACCTTCCAAGTAGATCTCATCAGTTCGAGTCTGATTACTCGTATACTACTATTTATACACTACACCGACTTTTTATTAGAAATATTCTTAAGAACAAATTTATTAATTTTTAAAAAAAGATTAGAAAATAAGTAAGTTATAGCACTTAAGAGTTATATAGCTGATTACTACAATTTGATATTATAACCTTCTTATTTTACATAAATCCAAGTAAGGTAGAAGTTACTATACAAATAATGAATATACTTAAGTAAATATAGGTTACCTTAACGCAAAATTTCATAAAAACATCTTTAGCTTAATGGATAAAGCATTTGTCTTCGAAACAAAAGGTTATTGGTTCAACTCCAATAGGATGTTTTAAAATTCTTACCAGATTTGAACTGATATTTTCTGATCCGAGATTCAGATATTTTACCATTAAATTACAAAATTGTAAAAAGGAGAGGGGTTTAGATATAATCCTTTAATATGAATGCCTCAGTTCCAACTAATTTATTATTTTTATAAGCTAGTTTTCTTTTATTAGCAGTGGGTATTAAAGTATAAACTTGTGATTTTATAGAAATGAAACCTTTATCAATAAATCTAAACCATTTAGTTTGTTGTAATTCTAATGATTTATTTTCATTTAGTAATGATTTTAGATCATCAAAAGGAATATGATTTTTAAAACCTTTAACTTTTGTAATAATTTTACCATTGTTTAAGATTCCACCATAAACTTTAGGAGCTAATGCTACAAATTCTTTATACTCTTTTTCTAATACCATTTGTCCTAAATGTTTACCTACTAAAGAATCATCTAATGGTTTTTCCATTATAGCTGAATCGGTATCAGTATAATACATAAGGTTATTAGGTAAATTTTTAAATTGAGCCATAATTACCCTAGAATATGCAGTTATAGCGGAAGCAATACCTATAGAGATATCAAAATTTGTATGATCATCCATTAGTTTATTTTCATCAATGTCATGATAGCTAACTAAATATAAATCCTCATTTAATTCCGTAGTATTAATTTTATCTTTAGAATTAATGATTTCATCTAATTTATCAGTATTAGCAATTACATGAGAAGCCAAATCATCAGTCATACCCCATATAAAGAATTCAATAACAATTTGGCAATTAAATACATAGGACTTGTTTTATCAGAAGATTGTTTTATTTGATGTAATACAGATACATAATCTTTAAAGATATACTCTTTTTCTAATAAATATCCTTCCAAGATTTCAAACTGGTATCCATATTTCTGTGCATTGAATAATTCTTCGCTGAAATACCATCCAGTCCATGTACCTAAGGGTGATACAGTTCTATTATTATATCTAATTTGTAATATAGGATTATTTAAATGTTTAGGAGATATAATTTTAGCTTTAAAGAAACCAAATGGCTTATCCATAATTTCTAGAATATTACCAGTAAACTTTTTAATATTCCCAACAGGCATATCAAATTTAAACATACTTGTAGGATATAAGGAATTAATATCATAGTGATATAGACTTTATCCATACGGTATATACATATCCGTTGCACCACCTGTATAAGATTTTCTTATATCATGTAGCATTTTACCACCAATTTTAGGAATTTTGTAATCATTCATAAATGAACTTCTATAAATGGCAAAAGCTAATGAGGGTAAAGTAGGATAATTAAATACATTTAAAGAGAATTTATCAAAAATAATATCATTAAATTTAATTAATATTTCGTATAAGGCTATACAATCAATCATATTATAATTTAATAATTCATCTTTGAAATTCCAAATATTATTTCTTTCGTTTACATAATTATTATAATCATCTATAGTTATATCTTTGAAATATTTAATATCTGGTACATTTCCAATATAATTAATATTGATATCAGGATTGTTTATAAGCCAGTATATAGGGAAAAAAGTTTTCTTGTTTTCCACATCAAATGATTTACCTAACTTATCTAAAGAGGCTGGTAATAATAGCAAAGAATCATAGAATGTCATTTTACATTTATTACCGTATTTCAATGTTAAAGCAATCATTTTATCATCTTTGATAATAAGAGACAATTTAGAGTTATTCGTAGCACAAAGACTTTATCCATTAAGCTAAGGATGTGTAGATTTTAATTTCACTATGTTTTTTTTTGTTTTTTGTTTTGTTTTTTGTTTAAATCTATGAATATCTCTGAATATTTGGGATATACGAGTAATCAGACTCGAACTGATGAGATCTACTTGGAAGGTAGAGGTTATACCAACTTAACTATACTCGTTATATAAGTTTATATCTATATCACTCTTTTAAATTTTAAATAATTTATATTTTATGGAGGGGTTATAAAGTAAATTTAATAATTAATTAATATTTTTATTAAAATTAAATATTTAATTTTAATTATGAGTATAATAATAAGAAAGCAATCATTAATGAGAATAATCCTGTAGCTTCGGCTAAGGCGAATCCTAAAATTGCGTAACCGAATAATTGACCTCTTAATTGAGGGTTTCTAGCAGTAGAAGCGATTAATGAAGCAAAGATTTGTCCGATACCTAATCCGGCACCAATTAAACCTGAGCAAGCTAATCCTGCACCGATGAATTTTGCTGCAGCTAACATAAGTATTATAAAATATATTATTTAAAGATAGTGTCTGACGTATATTATAATTTAAATAATATTACTCTTTTAATTAGTATAATAATTATAATTATTTAGTATAATATTTATTTTATTTAGTTAAAATTTATTTATTACGAGTCCTACCAGATTCGAACTGGTACCTTACTAAGCGACAATTAGAAACTCTACCTATTTAAGCTAAGGACCCTGTTTAATTAATATTTTTATTTCAAGAGCAAGGCGACTCGAACACCTAACAACGATTTTGGAGATCATCATATTACCAATTATACTATGCTCTTTAATTAATTAAATAAAATATACTTCTAATATAAAAAAGTATATTAATACAAATAATAATTATTATAAAGGAAGTAAAGAGATTCGAACTCTCAACCGTTTCATTAAAAGTGAAACACTCTACCTTTTGAGTTATACTTCCAACTTATATATTTTCAACTTAAGGTAGATATATATAATAAGATATTAAAACAAATTTTAACATTAATAAGCTTATTTATCAAATTGAATAAGTCAAATTTATTAACTAGAAATAAATAAAAAAAATATCAGAGTATAACTCTATCTTGAGTTACCCCGATTCGAACGAGGAAATTCTTCGCCAAAGGAAGACGTTTTGCCAATTATACTATAACTCACAAACAAAACATTATTATATTTAATAATTAATTAATTTTATATTTCTTTATATACTCTTTTATTTTATTGTATTAATATGCCTAAAGGTGGACTTGAACCGCCAACGACTTATTACAAGTAAGTAATTTTACCAATTAAACTATTCAGGCTTATATATAAATATTTAACATAATTAAACAAACAAACAAATAAAAATGCCTCGGAATGGAGTCGAACCACTGTCTTTCGATCTTCAGACGAACGCTTTAACCCTTAAGCAACCGAAGCTTATAAATATTTGGTTATTTTTAATTTATTAAATAATTTATTTTATGATATGGAGAAAGATAGACTCGAACTATCATTACAGTAGTGCAAGTACAGTTGATTACCAATTATCAGATTTCCCCTTAATTCTTACTAATAAATTATAAATTTTGGTTAAAAAAACAAAAAACAAAAACAAAAAGTACAAATTAAAATATATAAATTATAAATCTCTTTTAAAATAATAATAAAAGATAAAAATTTAAAATGTCTAATTTTATTTATATAAAAATTATTAATAAATAAATTAATTAATATTTAGTTCATGCTATTAAATAATTATTATTAGTTTAATAATATTTAATTTAAATTATAAGCTTATTAAATTATTTATAATAGGAGGGGAGCAAATTACTATTATTCTAATTTTATTAAAAAATAACATAAATTAATAAATTAATTAATTCTCATTATTACATTGAATCTACCCAAGCTAAGTAATCTTGAACTGAAACTGCTTCTACAGCTATAGGCATAAATCCATGCCATGTTCCACAAATTTCTGAACATTGACCATAGAAAGTTCCTGTTCTTTCAGCTAAGATAGAACATTGATTTAATCTACCTGGTGTAGCATCAACTTTGATTCCTAATGACGGTACAGCAAAACTGTGGATTACATCTGCACCTGTAACAATTAATCTTATGTGGCAATCTACAGGGATAATCATTTTATTATCCACATCTAATAATCTAAATTGACCTAATTCTAAATCTGATTCAGGGATCATATATGAATCGAATTCAATAGATTGTCCACTTTCTGTTACATAATCACTATATTCATAAGACCAATACCATTGATGACCTACTACCTTAATTGTTATAGTTGGTGAAGTTACTTCATCTAATAAATATAATAATCTAAAACTAGGAAAGGCAATAACTGTTAAAATTAAAGCTGGTGATATAGTCCAGACTAATTCTATTAAAGTACCATGGTTAAGATATTTATGAACAATAGGAGAATTATTATAACTATAGAAGTAACCAATAGAACCTAAAGCCCAGAAAACTCCTACACAAATAACAACTAAATAAAAGAAAATAGAATTATGTAAATCAATAATACCTGTAAAGGCTGGTGAAGCAGAATCTTGGAATCCATATTGCCAAGGTTGAGGTGCATCATTATATAAAGTATTAAAAATTGATATATTTTGTAACATTGTTTGTATTTAAAAAATTTTTAAAATCAATCAGTCTTAGTTTAATTTTACTGTGTTATTATTTTTATTTGTATTTTATATTATAAAACACTGAGTTTAATACCTTAGAAATATAAACTTTATATTATATAAATATTATACTTATATAAAATTTATTTATATTAAAAATTAGGTATACTAAGATTTATCTTAATCAATTCTCTTATTAAAATTTTTAATTTTATTATATGTATTTTTAAATAAAATCTTTATCTTTTAATAAAATCGAAGAATAATTGTTTTGTTCCTTTTAATATAAAATATTAAGAATAATTATCTTAATTTATTATATTAATATATAATAACTATTATAAAATAGTTTTATATTAAAAAAAAGTAATAAAATAAATATTTACTTATTTACTTATTACAAAAATTATTATTTTGTTTTGTATTTAATTTTGACAACCTAAAACATCAAGTCTATTTTAAAAATTAGTAATGCTAAACTTACGATTTTACAATCAATTCATTTGCATCCTATCTAAGAAATGATCTATTTCTTTATTTATGGATTTTTAATCTCTTTGTGTATTATTACAATACTTGTAACTCATATTGTTAAATATACGTAATATACATATATATATTTAGATACTTTCTATCAATATAGAATAACTATTGTATAAAATTGTAGTATATATATTTTATACCGATTACAAGAAATGATTACAAATTAGGAAAGTAATAATAACCACTCGTGATAGTTAACAAAGAGAAATCCATTGATAGTATCTAGGGGATAGATTCGAACTTGATATACTTTCAGTAATTATCTAATATGTTTGTGGCTACCCAACTATGCAAAGTTTTATAATTTGATTAAGTTAATTAATAACTTATTTTACAAAATTATTTAATATTACAATTGGTACACTAGAGAAACACAGCCTATTGGTCCTTTCGTACTAGAAGGTCTACCCCTTTTTACTATTTGTCCCTCAAAAGGATAGGGACCATACTGACTCACGTCGTATTAAACCCAACTCATGTAATTTTTTAATCGGCGAACAGCCGAACCCTTCCAAGGTTTTGCCCCTGGAGGATAAATTAAGTCGACATCGAGGTCCCAAACAGCCAGGACAATGTGTACTCTCGCTGGCTATTAGGCTGTTATCCCCAGCGTAACTTTTATCAATTGATCCCTGTCTATTCCATAATATAGCAAAGGGTCACTATGCCCTACTTACGTATCTGTTCGACTATTAAGTCTTTCAGTTAAGCATGCTTACCGTCATTGCACTCTACAGAACCTTTCATGGTTCATTAACCTCCATTTAATGTCTAGCATACCTTATTAATGAAATATAAAAAATTGATTTTAAAGTAATTATTATTTTATAATAATTAACAATATAAAATTATTTGTCAGAATATTTACCATTTAATTAAATAGTAAATATTATCTAAATTTTTAATCTATTTGGATGTACTTTGCTACTCTATTAAAGACGACCGCCCCAGTCAAACTGCCAACTAGTCAGCTATTTCCTCTTAAATTTTATAAATAAGAAGATAAATACCAGTTCCACCTCAGACCTAAGGTTTTCCATAGATGTCTAATCGACTCCCTATTATCTGTATAACCGAGGTTATAGAACTTTTTATATGATAACTAGCTACAGTAAAGCTGCATGGGGTCTTCCCGTCCTCTTTGAGGTAACCCGCATCTGCACGGGTAATTCAATTTCACTGAGCAAGTTGTAGAGACAGTGAAGCCATCGTTAAATTATTGATACCGGACCACATTTAATGGCCAATTTATTTTGCTACCTTAGGATCCTCATAGTTAAGACCGCTATTAACCAATTTTTTGTAAAGAAACAGTTACCCATTATTATTACTTATTAATATGGCATTGGGCAAATCTCACTACCTATACTATTATTTTCATAATTGCAGATAGTTGTGTTTTTAGTAAACAGTCGGGGCTTCCGATTTTGTGCCACCATATAAATAAATCAATAGGAGTTATTAACTTACTAAAATTCATGGTTCCTCTTCTTGTCGAACTTATGAGGATAATTTGCCGAGTTCCTTAACAACTTTTAGCTCTACGCCTTAGTATTCTCTACCTACGAACCTGTGTCGGCTTAGGGTACGGTTGTGCTTAGAAACTATACTTAAATAAAACTAGCCTAAATCATTAAATTATTTATTAATCAGCTCTCACTAAATTAGATAAATTAATTTAACTTCTACTAATTTAGGATTTTTTGCTTATACAAATATAAAAATAAAAGATTTAATAATAATCAAATGACTAATTTGATCTTATTTAAATATAATTTATATTATTTTTTGATATAAAGAATTTAGAATATTCACTCTAAAATTTATAAAATTATAAGACTAAATTAGAATATAGGATCGAAGTTATTCAAAAACATCTTTTTCCTGGCCCCAATTAATATAAAAATTTACTATAATATTTAAAAAATAAAATATTATAATCGTATTAAATATTCATTTAATATAATACAAGAACAATTCAATATTAAATCTAATAAATTGTCTTAAAATTTATTAAAGATAATCTTCTATCAGTATAATTACTTATAAAGAAATTCTATGTGTAAAATTTTATTCTCCATGTGGACTTTCAAAGCTATACTCATCAGTCAAAACGTTGGTTTTGTACCTTAGAGACCGCATTAACATTAGTAGATTTAATCTTTAGCTAATAACCCTTTCGTATTCGGCGAGAAAGTTTAAACTTTCTTTTTACGTTACTCATGTCAGCATTATCTCTTCAGATTCCTATTTTATAAACAATGTAACACTGTCAATTTTAGGTTTGTATTCCTTTCCTAGAGGAATATTTTCTTTGAATTATCTGAATGTTCTACTACCTAGATTTTAAATATAGAACAATAAACTTCTATCTTTAAAATTAACACGATATCGGTTGATTATTTTAGACCCGTTAAATCTTCGGAGCAACAATCTAAGGGTTGATACGTTGATACACGTTCATTATAAGTAGCGACTACCAGGCTCACTTTTCAACTGCATTCAATTTGTCACTTCCTTTATTTCACTTAATAATCATTCGGGACCTTAATCAGTGTTCACGGCTGTTTCCGTCTTGACTATCCAACTTATCATGAATAGTCTGAATATCTACCATCTATTTATGTAATTCCGAGATTTATTTCCATTGGTAAGATTTTTAAGTCCCCGCAAATTAAACTCCTATTAAAATTAATTAATATTTGTATGGAATTACCGTGCTGTACCTCCATAAATATTGTGTAGATGTCATACTAAAATATGTTTCGTAGAAAACCAGCTATCACCAGGTCAGATTGGCATTTCACCGCTTTCCAAAAATCTTCGGAGAATAATGCAACATTCACCCGTTCGATCCTTTATTAATCTGTTCTTGGAAAGATCACCTGGCTTCGGGTCTAATAGCAGTAACTTAACCCATATTACTTTAATATAGTCGCTTTCGCTTAGGCTTTAAACCTTGCTACTTCTATTAACTTGCTGACCCATTATGCAAAAGGTACGCCATTGTCACGTTCCAAATTTTCATTTTGTGACTTTGACTGCTTATAGAGTTACTAATTCATGATCTATTTCACTGCGTGTTATTTACATTCGTTCGAACAATGTTCGATAAGAACTAATATTATTTGTATCTTTATTTCTATTTTTACAAGTAATATTATTCTACACTCTTTTCAACTTTTCCCTCACGGTACTTTTCACTATCGCTAAATTTATAAATACTTAGCCTTAGAGGATGGTTCCCCTATATTCCGACAAGTTTACTCCCATCGTACTTAAATAATAAAAATCTAACATATAAAATACAGGTCTCATTATAAATTCACCTTCTTAGTTGTAATCGTAATTACTATGTAGAAATTATATTATATAGAAATAAAATTTATAAATAATATAATTAATCATATCTATCTATACCCATCAAGCATTTATTTCTTACAAATAATAAATATTTCATTATTAGTTATAATAATTTAAATTATGTAAAATATACTATTAGCTATATTCCTTCATTAATTTAAAAATTAATTAAATTAATTTGACTAACTCATATATTTTTAACTTAATTTTAATTTTAATTATATAAGCTATAAGTTAAAATCAATTATTAAGTGTACTTTAATGTTATAGTGATAATTTGTTTTTATTATAGGTTAGATTTTGGCTAATCCGATTTCACTCACCATTACTTTCGGAGTCTCGGTTGATTTCCTTTCCTTTCCTTAATGAAATGTTTTACTTCAGGAAGTAATAATAAAAAGGTTTCCCTTAGGATTGTCTCATCTCGTAATTTTCTTATTCCTAATAAAAAATATAGTAATATATTTTTATTAATTATAAGCAATATGTAGACTTTTGGCTGTGGAGCCTCCTTTTATATAAATTTGCTAGTAATCCTTAATAACCCCTTTAAAATACTCATTAATTATTTTAATAATTATTTGATGTTGTACAATATTGTCATCGATACTTTTATATTTTTTATAAAAAAAAAAGATTAAAAACAAAAATTTAATTAAATAAAAAATAATAATTAATAAAAAACCTAAAAGAGGTAGGATTAGTTTAATTGGTTAAAATGACGTCTTGTGGCGACGATGTTCAGAGTTCGAGTCTCCGATTCTACCCTTATACATAATTTATTTATATTTATATAATACTTAAAAGTAAAATATATAAATATTATATAATATTAAAAAATAATTATTATTTTTTAATATTTATTGTTTACCGAAAAAAGGAATTGAACCTTTATTTTACCATCATGAAGGGTACGTTCTTCCGTTAAACTATTTCAGTTAAAAAGTTAAATATACAGAGAATAAAATTAATAATAAATTAATAATAATGAGTTAGAATTAATATCTATAAGACAGTTTTTGTTAATATAAATTTTCTGATCGATCTAATATATAATATATTAATATATATTTATAATATTAATATTAATGTTTATATCAGGTTAAATAAAGGGTTTTCTATTTTCAAAATTAAATTATGTTTTTTTTAATAAAAATTAACAAACTTTAGTGTTAGATTTTATTAAAATTTAATTTTTATGTTTAATTTAATTTAATATTTTCTCTTAGAATACCACCAAATTACTTTGTATTTTACACTAAAACTTTATTTATATTAAAATTAATAATTATTAAAATTATTAATTTATACCTTGAACCTTCCTAAATTTATCATGTGTTATTACTAAAAATGTTAAGTAATTAATAAAACACAATTAAGTTTAAATCCCAGTTTTAGACTTCTAAACTCTCTTTTAAATTTGTAATAAATATACTTAATAAATTTCATTTTTATATTAATTTTTTTTTATAAATAGAAATAAATAAATATTCGGAGGGGTGAAATAAATAAAATTTAAGATTAATGTAATTCGATAGCATCTTTAATATAAGAACATACTAGAAGAACGAATACATAAGCTTGGATAAATGATACAGCTAATTCTAATCCTGTAATAGCTAAGAATAAAGCAAATGGTAATAAAGTTAATACAAATATTATTAATCCACCTGAGAACATTTTAAATAAGAATGTAGATAAGATTTTTAATAATGTATGACCAGCTACCATATTAGCAAATAATCTGATACCTAATGAGAAAGCTCTAGCTAAATAACTAATTAATTCAATTAAAACTAATAAAGGAACTAAAGCTAAAGGTGTTCCAGAAGGAATAAAGAATGAGAAAAAGTGAATTTTATGAATAGATAAACCTAAAATAGTTACACCTATTAAGATAGTAAATGATAATCCTATTGAAACTATTATTGAGGTTGTAATAGTAAATGTATAAGGGATATTACCTACTAAATTAGAACATAAAATAAATAAGAATAAAGAATAGATAAATGGTAAATAAACTTCTCTTCCAATTTGATCTCTTACTATAGTATTAATACTTGCAAATAAACTTTCTAATAAGATACTTTCTTTATTTGGTATTAATTTCATTTTTTTATTAAAATTTAAATTAGTTTTATCTTTTCCACTGTTTTGATGTATAAATAAAATAAGAGATAATACTAATACTGTAAATAAAGCTGAATTTGTAATAGTAAAAGATGAATTAAAGAATAAAGGAGAATTATAACTAGCTAAACTAACAACTTCAAATTGTTCTAATGGAGAATTTATAAATAAATTATTTAAGTTATTTAAGAACATTATTTTTTTTTTATATTTTTTTTATTAATTGTGTGCTTAGTTTTAATAAATACTTAATCTATATGAAAAAATTAAAAATTAAGATACTTATACTTTTAATATAAAATTTAAGATTTAAGATAAATTACTTTTAATTTACTAAAAAGTAATATAATAGCTCCTATTACTTTAAAACTATTAAAATATAATCTTTATATTAACAATAAAGTTAACTAATTTATTCTTATTTATATGATAGATTTTTCTTAAATTATTTATACCCTTTTAATCAACGTATTTATAAATATTTATTTAATAAAATTAAAGATGATACTTTAATATTATAACAAATATTTTAATAATGTTATTAATTTTTATTTAAGGAGGGGATTAAATTAAAATTTTAATAAATATATAAAATTTATTAAGATTGTACAGGTAACATATTAAATGCATGGAATGGGATTGGACTAGCTAATGACCATTCTAAAGTATTAGCTGATTCAGCTTCAGTATCGTATTGTGATAATGATGTGAAGTAAGCAGGGATAGCCCAAGGATTATTATTTACTTCTTTTCCATTAACGAAAATATCATAAATAATATAACCAAATAATACAGTAGCAACTACAGAAATTAAAGATCCAAAACTAGAGATAGCATTCCATCCAGCAAATGCATCAGGGTAATCAGGGATTCTTCTAGGCATTCCAGCAAGACCTAAGAAATGTTGAGGGAAGAAAGTTAAATTAACTCCAATAAATAAAGTCCAGAAGTGAACTTGACCTAAGAATTCATTATATGTTCTACCTATTATTTTAGGAGCCCAATAATAGAATCCTGCAAATAAAGCAAATACAGCTCCCATTGATAATACATAATGGAAGTGAGCAACTACGTAATAAGTATCATGTAATGCAATATCTAAACTAGCATTTGATAAAACTACTCCAGTTAATCCACCTATTGTGAATAAAGCTAAGAATCCTAAAGTAAAGATTAAAGGTGTAGTAAATCTTAAACTACCACCATATAAAGTAGCTAACCAAGAGAATATTTTAATACCTGTAGGTACGGCAATAATCATTGTAGCAGCAGTAAAGTAAGCTCTAGTATCAACATCTAATCCAACACTAAACATATGATGAGACCATACTAAGAAACCTAAAATACCGATAGAGAACATAGCGTAAACCATACCTAAGTAACCGAAGATAGGTTTACCTGAGAAAGTTGAAACAATATGACTAACAATACCAAAACCAGGTATAATTAAAATATAAACTTCAGGGTGACCAAAGAACCAGAAAAGATGTTGATATAAAACAGGATCACCACCTCCTGCTGGATCATAGAAACTTGTATTAAAATTTCTATCTGTTAATAACATAGTAATAGCTCCAGCTAATACTGGTAATGATAATAATAATAATATAGCAGTTACAAAAATACCCCATACAAATAAAGGTAATTTATGTAAGCTCATACCATTAGTTCTCATATTTAATACCGTAGTTATAAAATTTATTGCACCTAATAATGATGATACCCCAGCTAAGTGTAAACTAAAGATAGCTAAATCTACACTACCACCTGAATGTGATTGAATAGAAGATAATGGAGGATATATTGTCCATCCTGTTCCTGCTCCTTGTTCTACTAAAGAACTTAATAATAATAAAATTAATGAAGGAGGTAATAACCAGAAACTAATATTATTTAATCTAGGGAAAGCCATATCTGGAGCCCCACATTGTACAGGTAATAAGTAATTACCAAATCCACCTACAAGACCAGGCATAACCATGAAGAAAATCATTATGAAAGCGTGAGCACTAATAATTACATTAAATAATTGGTGATCTCCTGATAAAATTTGTACTCCTGGAGACATTAATTCCATTCTAATAAGAACAGAAAATGCAGTTCCTATCATACCTGCAAATACTGAAAAAATTAAGTAAAGTGTTCCAATTTCCTTAGCATTGGTAGAAAAGAGCCAATTCAAATATAAATTAATTTACCTCTTTTTTAGTTTTAATAAATAAAACAAACTAATTAAGCCCTTTATTTTCTAAAAATAGAATATATATAAAATATTAAATTATATATATAAAAAATATAATGATTATTTATCTTTAAATGTTTAATGTTTATGAAATATAAATTTTTATAATGTTTTTTATTTTAATAATCTTTTTATTTGTAATAACTCGGAATAGAGGCGATTCGAACACCCAAGAGTTGCCCCAGAACAATTAGCAATTGCCTTACCTTTCCAAATGATAACTATTCCTCTAATCACGATCAAATATGAAAGTCTAATTTGTTTATATACTAAATGTAGTATTCTTGATAATCTTTATTATTCTATTTATAGATTGATTCTGAATAATTAGATTAATTACTTTTTAGTCTTTACCAGATTCGAACTGGTACTATTATCGTGAAGGGATAATGTTCTACCATTATACTAAAAGACCTAGGAAAATTAATAATAATAGAATAAATGTGCGAATTTTGGGTTTGAACCAAAACTTACAGTTGATGAGACTGTCGTGCGGACCTTTACACTATATCGCATAATAAATATATAATATTTATTATATAAATTTTTTAATAATGAACACTATCATTGAAACATCTATTACAAACAAAGAGACTCGAACTCTTAAGGAATTACTTCCACTCCTGCTTAAGAGGAGATTGTTTACCAAAATTTCAACATGTTTGCAAAGTTATATTATTTATAAATATATAATTTTTTTATATTCACTTCTTTTAGTTTAAATATTAGTTTTTTTATTGAGAATTTATTTAGGTGTCAAGAGGAATTGAACCTCTGAATAAGGTATTAACAGTACCCCGCAATAACCACTCTGCCATAACACCATATAAAGATATAAGTATATTTTATACTAATTATAATAAAATGAAATTTATTATTTAATATGGTAGGCGCGACTCGAACACGCTTCTTCTCCCACCCAAAGGGAGCGATTAATCCAGTTCATCTTCTACCATTTTTAAATTTAAATTTTTAAATTTTTCTTAACTCTTTTAAAATAAATTTTTAAAAAATATTAATAATATTTATATATTAAGGTAATATATTAAAAATATTATTAAATTAATTATAGATTTATACCCTTTCTATCATATCAGTTTTGGTAGGTATAAATTAATATTTATAAGTTCTATTTCTCAGAAATTTTTGATTAATCCAGTTTTAATAAGGAGGGGAGTTGTATATTAATTTGTTTTCTTGTTCACACATGAGATATAATTTATTAGGTCAGGTTTAAATAGGTAGATATATTATAAAGAATTCTAATTAAGATAAAGTTAAAGCTAGTTTAACTTTAGGCTTTGTATTAGCCATATCATACAGAATCCTTAAAAATGTTAAGTATTAATAAAATCCTTTCGCTAATTTAATTTATACACAATAAAAATTATAAGGTTAAACGTGATTCTGTTAATGGGATTTGTTTTATAACCATCCTAAGGTTAGTATAATTAATTTGCCTTTATTTAGTTATTTTTATTGTTAACTATTTCTCAGTATTAGCTAATTTTGTGATATATACTCTTATTACTTGTTGTAATGTAAAATAAGGTAAAACAGATTTAGACATTATAAAAATTAAATAAATTATAGCTAATAAAGCAAAAGATAATTGATTTACAAAATAAAATGGTATAAGTTGTGGCATATATATAAATTATATATTTCTTCTATATTTGGCTCTTTAATGAACTATCTCTACTGTATTTAAATATCATTAATATTTATTAATAAAGTATAAGATAAATAATAATTTATATTTTATTTTTATTAAATATATAATTTATTTATCGTTAAATGAGATAATTAGGGTGTATTTAATTAGAAAATTTAATTAAATATTATAAAATAAGTTACTTACAATATATACTGTAAAGATCTTTTTATTTTTATAAAGAAAATCTTATAAAAAACTTTAGTGCCCTCTACTAAATGTAGTCTAATTATAGAAGAGGTCTTTTGTTCACCTTGAAAATCTAAATTTATTCTAAGATTAAGTTATTAATAAATTAATAAAATGTAGAGATAATACTCTCTACACTTTTATCTTTGTATCTTTAAATATAAATTATTAATTATATTAATTATTAAAGAAAAAATATAAATATATTATAAAAGTAGTTAATTTATTTTTTTAATAAATTTATTATTTTAAGATAAAAATAAATAATACTATAAGAATAGTAAATTTTTAATTAAGGGTTAAGTTTACAGATGGTTCTGTAGTAAACCTGCAAAGTTTAATAATTGAAAGGTTCAATTCCTTCTTAACTCTGTTAATAAATTATAAATTCTCTTAGTTCAATGGTTAGAACATCATTCTTCTAAAGTGTTAATTTTGGTTCGAGTCCAAAAGAGAATAAATAAAATTATAAATCTAAATTAGATTTAAAAATATTGTCACAGTGTAAAAATATTAATTTAAGAATATTAATAATTATTTTAATATTAGGATAATTATTAATACTTATTTATTTAATAAAATTTTTAATAAACTTATATATATTAACGTAACTTAATCATGATTTTAGATCATATTGTTTGTAGTATTAATTATAAATACTTATATTGCAATTATTCTTATTATTTATATTTTTAATAGAAAATTAAGGGTAGATTATGATAATATATTTTATATAATAAACTTAATGATAAATAATTATTTATTGACTATTATTAATATATTAATTAATTTAATTGATGTATTAGCTGTAATATTACCTATGTTATTATCAGTAGCTTTTATGACAATTATAGAAAGAAAACAATTAGCTGCACACCAAAGAAGAGTTGGACCTACTGTAGTAGGTTATTATGGTATAGCTCAACCTTTTGCGGATGCTTTAAAATTAATCTTGAAAGAAACTGTTATTCCGAGTCAATCTAATAAAGTTTTATTCTATTTAGCTCCTGTTTCTACTTTAATTTTTAGTTTATTAGGGTGGGCTATAATTCCATTTGGTCAAGGATTAACTTTATTTGATTTTACATTAGGAATCTTTTATACCTTAGCATTATCTTCATTAGGAGTATATGGAATTTTATTTGCAGGATGGTCAGCTAATTCAAAATATGCCTTTTTAGGATCTTTAAGATCAACTGCTGCTATGATATCATATGAATTAATTTTAAGTTCTGCTATTTTAATTATTATTTTATTAGCTGGTTCATTTAATTATTCAACTATAATTGAAGTACAACAATCAATATGGTTTATAATCCCATTATTACCAGTATTCATATTTTATTTTATCTCAATTTTAGCTGAAACAAGTAGAACACCATTTGATTTACAAGAAGCTGAATCTGAATTAGTTGCTGGTTTCTTCACTGAACATTCTTCAGTTCCTTTTGTATTTTTCTTCTTAGCTGAATATTCTTCTATTGTTTTATTTAGTTGTATAACAGCTATATTATTCTTAGGTGGATATAATTTTCCAGAAATAATAGTTAATGGTTCATTTATAAATCTACAATCTATTATTTTAGGATTAAAAACATGTATATTCTGTTTCTTATTTGTTTTATTCAGAGCTACTTTACCTAGATTAAGATATGATCAATTAATTTCTTTATGTTGGATTAACCTATTACCTATAGCTGTAGCCTTTATTATATTAGTACCAAGTATATTAGTAGCATTTGATATAGCACCTTACTAATATAATAAAATTCTAATATTATCTTTTCTTAATTATATTAAAGATCCTATAATCATTAAAAAAAAAATTAACTAATGGTAGATCTTTATTATATTTATATTACCTTAAAATTTATGTTTTAGTATATTATATATATATTAATTTAATATTAATTATCCCTCCAATTTCCAATAGAAAATATTTACATTAAGAAGTTAAATAGGTAAATTTTATCTTTTTAATAAAAACAAAAAGAATAAAATATTAATAAAAATTATTAAAAGAAGTTAATTAAATATCTGTATATTATATGTAAAAATATAAAAAGAACAAATTAATATAATTACTTAAGTTTATATTATTGCTTTAATAAAGCCTATAATTTAATGGTAGAATGTTATCTTGATGAGATAATCGTAGAAGTTCAAATCTTCTTGGGCTTATATTTAACAATTATTATGTATAATTCATTCTAAAAATAATAATAAGAAGAATTATTGTTACAGTGAATACAAATTATATTTTACAAAATAAAATTTATAGTCTTATATAATCTAAAAATTTAAATTAAAAAAATCTTATATTTTAGTCAGTGATTTATAATAACTGCTAATTTAATTATTACTAATATTTTAGATAATTATTAAATTTAATTATATAATTTATATTATAATTATAAATTATTATGAGATTACTTAAAAGTCACTCTTTACTAAGATTATTTAATTCTTATATAGTAGATTCACCTCAACCTTCAAATATCTCATATTTATGGAATTTTGGTTCTTTATTAGCTACTTGTTTAGTAATTCAAATCTTAACAGGATGTTTCTTAGCTATGCATTATCAACCACATGTAGATTTTGCTTTTAATAGTGTAGAACACATTATGAGAGATGTTAATAATGGATGGTTAATCAGATATACTCATGCTAATGTTGCTTCTTTCTTCTTTATTTTTGTATATGGACATATAGGTAGAAATATTTATTATGGATCATATAAATCACCTAGAATATTAGTTTGGTCAATTGGAGTAATTATTTTAATCTTAATGATGGCTATAGCCTTCTTAGGTTATGTATTACCTTATGGTCAAATGAGTTTATGGGGTGCTACCGTTATTACTAATTTATTAAGTGCTATTCCTGTTTTTGGTCAAGATTTAGTAGAATTAATTTGGGGAGGATTCTCAGTATCTAATGCTACATTAAATAGATTCTTTTCATTACATTATATCTTACCATTTTTATTAGCAGCTTTAGCTTTAGCTCACTTAATAGCTCTTCACACACATGGATCAAATAATCCTAATGGTATATCTTCAAATGGTGATAGATATGCAATTCACCCTTATTATATGTTTAAAGATCTTATAACAATCTTCTTCTTCTTCTTAGCTTTATCAGTATTGGTTTTCTATTATCCAAATTTATTAGGACATAGTGATAATTATATTGAAGCTAATCCTATGAGTACTCCTGCAAGTATTGTGCCAGAATGGTACTTATTACCATTTTATGCTATTTTAAGATCAATACCTAATAAATTATTAGGAGTATTAGCTATGTTTGGATCATTATTAATCTTATTAATATTACCTATTGTAGATGTATCAAGACAAAGAGGTAACCAATTTAGACCTGCTATGAAAGTAGCTTTCTGGTTCTTTGTATTTAATTTCTTCATCTTAATGTGGATTGGATCACAACATCCTAATGAACCTTTTGTATTTATTGGACAAGTATCAACATTCTTCTATTTTGCATGGTTTGTATTAATTGTACCTGTAATAGGTTTAGTTGAAAATACTTTAATAGATATAGCTACAGAATAATAATTTAAACTATTAAAAACCTTATATTTATATTTTAACATATTTATATATTTATATAATACTCCCTCCTAATTATATTATTAAAAACAAAGAATAATAATTATAATTATTTTATAATTCCTAAAATTAAAAGAAATATATAATATAATTTAATTTATATTATTCTTAAGCAATCTACTAAAAACATAAATATGATGTGTTTTATTAAATATAATAATATATATTTATAAATATTAAATATTTATAAATTAACATTTAAATATTTAACTTTATCTCAGTATGTTTATATTTAATATGTTAAATATTTTTATATCTATTAATTAATAATAACTTTATAAAGTATTTATAGTTAATTTTCATATTTAATTAAAAAGAAATTATAGAATATTTTATTATATTGATTAAAGTTAATTTTTATAATAAAATTTCTCACATTTTTTAAAAAATTAAATAATTTTAAACTATAAATTTCTTATTTAAATCTTATTATTATTAATACAATTTTTAGTTTAATAATTTATTTATATCTAATATTCGTAGAGTGTTATTTTGTTTCTTTAAATTTATAATTTTGGACCAAATTTTATTTATTATGATAAAATCACATAATTTTCAATTTTTCCCTTATCATTTAGTAGAAGTTTCACCATGGCCTATAGTATTAAGTTTTGCTTTATTAAATTTAACTATTGGAGCTGTAATGTTTATGCAAGGTTACTATTCTGGTGATCTTATATTAGAATTAGGATTTATATCAACTTTAGGTGGTATGACTTTCTGGTTTAGAGATGTAGGTAATGAAGCTACTTTAGGAGGACATCATACAAAACAAGTTAAAAAAGGTTTAGAAATTGGATTCTTACTTTTTGTTGTTAGTGAAGTTTTTGCTTTCTTAAGTATTTTCTGGGCTTTCTTCCATGCTAGTTTAGTTCCTGCTATTGAAATAGGAGGAGTGTGGCCACCTCAAGGAATAACACCATTAAATCCTTTTGCTATACCATTATTAAATACAATATTATTAGTATCTTCAGGTGCTTTTGTAACTTATGGTCATCATGCATTGATTAATGGTAACAGAAAAGATACTTTAAGAGGATTAGAATTAACTGTTTTATTTGCTGTTCTTTTCACTTTCTTACAATATTTAGAATATGCTAATTCATCTTTCTCAATATCAGATTCAGTATTTGGAAGTGCTTTCTACTGTTCAACTGGTTTACATGGTATTCATGTAATAGTTGGTACTATCTTTATCGCAGTACAATTAGTTAGAACTATAAATTATTATTTAACAAATACTCATCATCAAGGATGTGAATCAGCTATTTTATATTGGCATTTTGTTGATATAGTTTGGTTATTCTTATTTATTGCTGTATATTACTGGGGAGGATTATAATTAGAATGTTAATAACATAAGTAAAATTAATTACTTTTTATTAATATTAAATTATTTTATCTTTACCTCTATTTAAATATTTTTAACTATTTGAAATAAATTCAAATATGACTAAAGAATAATAATTATGGTAACTCCAATAAATGATCTAAATAAATGAATAAATTAATTTATAAAATATATTAATAATATAAATATTATTAACTTATTATATTATTTTTATATATTTTATTCTAATTTTAATTTAACACATTATAAGATTCTATTATAAATACCGTAATAAATCTTATTATTATTTAAAAAAAAGAAAAATATAAATTAATTATATTTTAATAAAATTTTAATCACCATTCTTTCGAAATTCTAAAATAAGAAAAGTTAATAAAACTTATTTTACTAAAAAGTAAACTATATAAAATTATATATAAAAATAATAAAATAAATTACTTTTTCAATTATTTAAAAAAATTATTAGATTATAAATGTCAAATTAATTATATAAATAATTAGATTTATTAAATGTCCTTAAGGGTAATAAAGCTTTTATTTTTACTTATGAATCTATCAATATTATTATTTTTAATCGGTATATTAGGATTTATTTTAAATAGAAAAAATATAATCTTAATGATTATTGCTATAGAGATTATGCTTCTTGCTGTTACTTTATTAGTTTTAATTAGTTCATTTGGATTTGATGATAATATAGGTCAAACTTTCAGTATTTATATTATATCAATAGCTGGAGCTGAATCAGTGATAGGTTTAAGTATTTTAGTAGCTTTTTATAGATTAAGAGGAAATATTTCTATTAGACCTTAAATTTTTATGTATTTATCAATTTTAATTTTCCCTTTATTAGCATCTTTTGTTTCTGGTTTTATGGGTAGAAAAATAGGTATTACAGGTTCTCATATTATTACATGTACTTGTTTATCTATTTCTTCTTTATTAGCGACAATAGCATTCTATGAAGTTGGTATATGTGGTTCTCCTGTGTCAGTTTATTTAATTAATTGGGTAGATTCAGAATTTATGTCTATTTCATGGGAATTCTTATTTGATCAATTAACTGTATCTATGTTTATACCTGTATTATATATATCAACATTAATTCATATATATACAACTTCTTATTTAGCTGAAGATCCTCATAATCAAAGATTCTTCTCTTATTTATCTTTATTCACTTTTTTCATGTTATTATTAGTTTCTGGAGCTAATTATTTTGTAATGTTTATAGGTTGGGAAGGTATTGGAGTAGTTTCTTATTTATTAATTAACTACTATTTCACTAGAATTCAAGCCAATAAAGCAGCTATATTAGCTTTAACTATGAATAGAGTAGGTGATATGGGATTAAGTATAGGATTCTTTGCATTATTTGCCTTATTCGGATCTGTTGATTATTCAACAATTTTTAGTTTAGCACCTTTTATGAATGAAACAGCTATTACTATAATTAGTTTATTATTATTAATGGGAGCTATGGCTAAATCTGCTCAAATTCCTTTACATTCTTGGTTACCTGGTTCTATGGAAGCTCCTACACCAGTTAGTGCTTTATTACATGCTGCTACACTAGTTACAGCTGGTTTATATTTATTAATTAGATCCTCTGCTATTTTAGAATTTAGTCCTACTGCTTTATTAATTATTACTTTAATTGGAGCAAGTACAGCTTTCTTTGCAGCTACTTGTGGATTAGTACAAAATGATTTAAAAAGAATAATAGCTTTCAGTACAATATCTCAATTAGGTTATATGGTTATGGCTGTAGGTTTAAGTCAATATAATGTAGCTTTAATGCATGTAGTTAACCATGCTTTCTTTAAAGCATTATTATTCTTAGGTGCTGGTGCTGTTATTCATAGTTTCGCCGATGAACAAGATATTAGAAAAATGGGAGGTTTAATTAAATTCTTACCATTTACTTATACAGCTATGTTAGTTGGATCTTTATCTTTATTAGCTACTCCTTGGTTATCAGGTTTCTATAGTAAAGATTTAATTATAGAATTAGCTTATGGACAATACAGTTTTTCAGGTATTTATGCTTATATTTTAGGAAGTTTAACAGCTGGATTAACAGCTTTTTACTCATTCAGATTAATAAGTTTAGTATTCTTAACTGTACCAAATGGTATAAAAAATGTTTATTTAAATTCTCATGAATCTAATTTTGCTGTTGTTATTCCTTTATTTTTGTTAGCTTTATTTAGTATATTCTTTGGATTTGTTTTCTCTGATTTATTTGTTGGAGTGGGTTCAGATTTCTTTGCTAATTCTATTTTTATTAACCCTAATAATATCTCTATTATTGAAGCTGAATTTAGTTTACCTTTAATAATTAAATTATTACCTAGTTTATTCTCAATATTGGGTGCTACAAGTGCTATATTCTTATATCATGTATATCCTGATTTTATTATTAATTTAACTGATTCTGCTTTAGGAAAAAAAATTTATACTTTCCTTAACGGAAAATATTTCTTTGATGTAATTTATAACTATTATATCATTTCAGCTGGATTATTAACTGGTAATACTATATCTAAAGTATTAGATAGAGGTGTAATTGAATTAGTAGGTCCTTATGGTTTAGCTTCTGTATTAGAAAATACTGCTAATAATATTGCTAAATTAGATACTGGAGTTATTACTACTTATTCTTTATATATTACTATAGGAATTTTATCATTAGTATTCATAGTATTCGCACCTTTATTATTTGATACTTATATTATATCTGAATTTAGATTAATTGTTATCTATATATCAGCTTTATTCTTTTCTTTATTACCTAGTTTATCTTATAAACATTAATTTCTATAAAAAATAGAAACCAAAATACTACATTTAGGAAATAAATACACACAACAAAACACACAAACAAAAAGATGTTAACTTTATTATTAATTACACCCATAATAGGTTCTCTATTTATTTTATCTATTCAAGAAAATACTTTAAATAGTAATTCAAAAATGAGAACTATTGCTATTACCACTTCTTTAATTAATTTATTAATTTCTATTTTCTTATGGTTAAATTTCGATTCTAATACTACTCAGTTTCAATTTGTCTCTGAATTTGATTACTTAACTTTTGGACATTTAAATTTTGGTGTTGATGGAATATCTTTATATTTTGTATTATTAACTACTTTCATTACTCCTATTGCTATCATTTCTAATGCTTATAATATTAATTCTAACTTGAAATTCTTTTTAATTGCTTTCTTAATTTTAGAAACTTTACAATTAGCTTTATTTTTAGTGTTAGATTTATTATTATTTTACATATTCTTTGAAAGTGTTTTACCAATATTATTTATTGTTATAATTGTTTATGGATCTGGAGAATTTAGATTTAGATCAGCTAATTTATTTTTCTTATATACATTATTTGGATCTTTATTTATGTTATTAGCTATTTTACAAATTTTTAATTTAGCAGGTACTACAGATTTCCAATTATTATCATTAGTTGAGATTAATGCAGAGGCACAAAAAATTTTATGGTTAGCTTTCTTCTTAGCTTTTGCTATTAAAACACCTTTATGGCCTTTCACTGGTTGGTTATATAGGGCTCATGCTGATAGTCCTTTAGCTGGATCTATTTTATTAGCTGCTACTATATTAAAGTTTGCTACATATGGTTATATTAGAATATTAATAAATTTTTTACCTGATGCTACAAATTATTTTGGTCCTTTAGTTCAAACTATTGCTATTATTACTTTAATTTATGCATCTTTAACTACAATTATTCAACAAGATACTAAAACTCTTATTGCTTATTCAAGTATTGCTCATATGAGTGTAGTTATTTTAGGTTTATTCTCTAATAACATCCAAGGTATCGAAGGAGCTATTTTATTAGCTTTAGCTCATGGATTTGTTTCTCCTGCATTATTTATTTGTGTAGGTGGAATTATTTATGAAAGAACAGGTACTAGAATTATTAAATATATTAGAGGTTTAGTAACTTATATGCCTATTTTCACAATATTATTCTTTATCTTTACATTATGTAACACTGGTATCCCTTTAAGTTTAAATTTCTTAGGTGAACAATTATCTTTAATTGGAATATGGGAAGTTAACCCTATAATCTCAGCATTAGGAGCTACAGGTATAGTATTATCTGCTTGTTATTCTATCTTCTTATATAATAGAATCTCATATGGAACTTATTCACCTAATATGAATAATGTAATTGTATTAGATATTACTAGAAGAGAATTTATTATTTTAATTTCTTTATTAATACCTACAATATTATTAGGTATATTTCCTAATGTAATATTAGATTCAATACATGTATCAGTATCAACTATATTATATAATTTATAATAAAAGAATTATATAATTCTCTTATTACGACTTCAATATTACTCATTATTTAGTTATGAGTTTTTTAATTAATCTTTAAAAGATTAGATTATACTTAGTTAGTTTTAACCCCTCCTTACTAGACTATATAAAGTTATAATTAATTTAATTAATAATTATAACTTAAATAGTTGTTAAAAGATCCGATTATCTTTTTAAATCTTTTTATGCAAATAATCTTTTTTAAAGTTGAAATTTAATATAAATCTGAATAATAAATTAATTTCTCTATTAGATATTGTTTATTTATTTTTTTATAATAAATAAAAGTTTATTATAGAAGATATTATCAGTTTTAATTATGAAGGTTAAATTATTTAATAATATATATTAAAGAAAAATATATTTTATATTACTTTTTTTTTTTCTTTAATATCGTAAAAGTATGAGCTGACAATATAATTTAAAAATATTAAGGATACAATTTTATATTAATATTTTTATATTTTTATTCAATACTTAAAAATTAGTAAGTATTATTTTTTTTTCAGCTTTTATTTTAATAATTTTTATATTGTAACGTATCCCATATATTAACATTATATTCTTAGTATTTAATGGATTATTAAATGAGTAAATAAAGTAGATATAAGATATTTCATATTATTATATAGATAATTATTTACTTTATTTATATTTTTTCGAATATGTTTAATTAGGTTAGAAAAATAACTCACAAATTTAGCAAACACAAAATTGGAAAATAATCAAAGAAAAATAGGGAAAATAATTCCTTTATTCTATTCAAGTTTAAAACAAAAATTATATTTATCTCTGTCTATGAATCAAAAATATAAAGGTACTGAACATAGTCCTTCATATGTAATAGGTAATTTTAATGGTTTCTTTAAAAATAATTCTAAAACAAAAATGAAATTTTTCAGAAGAAAATTAAAAAGTTTACAATTTTATAGTAAACAAATAAAAAATTATCAAAAAAAAAATAATTCTTTAGATTTAGTAAATGTAACAAAAGAACAATTAAATACACAATCTAAACTAAATCCAAATACCAGAATAAATAATGTAAGTCCAATTAATGATAATATGATAAATAAATATATTGATAATAATATAATTAATAATATAAAATTTCCTTTAAATTTATTAGTTAATAATAACTCTAAAAATAATATTAAAAATATTAATTATATAAGATTAATTAGTAAATACTATCCTGATTTAGCTACAAGTAAAAATAATATTTATAAATTTAATTTAAATAATACTAGATTAATAAGAAATATCTATACTTTATTACATTCAGCTTTTATATCAATGTGTTGTTTAATTAGTCAACCAAGAATATCTTATATAAATGATAAAATATTTATTCAATTATTTTTTTACCCAGATGTTAAATTATCTAAACATATGAAAGCAAAATGGAGTCAAAATATAATCAATAAATTATTAAATAAGTTAGATTATCAAACTAAAAAAGAAATTACAAAATTATTTAAATCAACCTATTTTAATTCTAAACAAAAAATTATCAAATTATTTAATAAATTAAATTTTAATGATCAAAAAGAAGTAATAAGAAATTTAACTATGCCATCAAAACAAATTAAAAAAATAATTGATATAATAATAAAAAGAAATGAATCATTAAAAATGTCAGATATTAAAGCTCAAAAAATAATTAAAAGATTATTTAATAATGCATTTATTAATTATAATAAACCTATTCATTATTCTGAAGATAATTGTAGTATCAATAAATTACAGAATAATTCTATGTTCTTAAATATTTATAATCAGAAATTAAAGATTTTATCTCAATTATTAAGTAAAATTTTTAATAAACCTGTTCAATTAGAATTAATTAGATTACATTATCCTTTCTATGATCCTAATATTATTGTTAATTTATTATCTTATTTCTCTGAAAATTTGAAAATTAGAAGATTATTAGGTAAAATTTATAAATCAGCATTAATTACTAAACCTACTGCTAATATTCAAAGAAAAAGATTTTCTGTTATACCTGGTTATTTAACTGGATTAACTATAAAATTTGCTGGTAGATTTCCAACACAAAAAATAGTGCCAAGAAAAACAGTAAAAACTGAGAAAATAGGAAGTTTAGCAAGAAAAAAAGCAGTATTGGTTGAAACTGCCAGATTTTCAAATAAAAATAGAAGAGGATCATTTAGTATATCTGTATCAACAGGATTATATTTAAATAATTTTTTAAAATAAAGAAATAAATAGTTTATTTAACTCTTCTAATATATACGGTGTATATTAACTATATTACCTTTAATTGAATATTTTGATTAATTTAATTATATTAAGATTAGTTAAATTAGTTATTAACCCCCTTTTATTCAAATTTATCCGCAATTAATAGCGATTAAATACTTATATTTATAAACACTTATGTTTATAAGTACGTGAATAAATGTATTATAAAAATATTCTTTTTTTATTTATACTATATATATTTACGTTTTTATTGATTCTTGTTCATAAGGAACTCTGCCTTTATTTTAAAATTAATAAAATTTAGGTCACAAATTCTAGGTAAAACCTACTTAAGTATTAATGCAAACTATTAATATTTAATGAATTCTGCCTTTAGTTGTAATATTTAAACATTACGAACGGTAAAACGTAGGCATAAACATTATAATTTATAGATGAAAAATTTGTTATTAAACATTTTAGCTTTTGGTGCCATTCTTTCTAGTTTATTAGTTATAACTTCTACTAATCCTGTGTTAGCTGTTATATTTTTAATTTCAGTTTTCTTTAATATTGCTGGTTATTTAATTTTATTAGGTGTGGAATTTATTGGTATCTCATATATTTTATTATATGTAGGTGCTATTACAGTATTATTCTTATTTGTAATAATGATGATTAATATAAAATTAACAGATATTTTAGAAACAGGATCTCAATATACACAAAATTTCCCATTAGCATTAGCTATAGGTTCTTTATTTATTTATATTATATTTACTATATTACCTTTCCAAAATAATAATGTTTCTATTATCTCTATGTTCTTTGATTTAACTAATCTTGTTAATAGTTTATTCTTAACAGTTAATAATTCATCTTTAGTTAATGTATTAACTACATTTAACCCTTCTATTGCTGATACAACTATTACTAACTTTTTACAAATTGAAGCTATAGGACATAATTTATATACATATGGTGCAGCTTTATTATTAATCTGTAGTATATTATTATTATTAGCAATGGTAGCTACTATCTTTATATCAAGAAAATCTAAATTCTAATATTATAAAATAAATAAGATATATTAAGAATATCATTATAACATTTATTTAATGACTAATCAAGAAAACATTATAATTTATAGATGAAAAATTTGTTATTAAACAAAGATCACACAGATTAAATATTTAAAATCCCCTCCAATTTTAGTTATTATTTAATAAAAATATTAAGTAATAGAATATTATAAATTATTATATTAATGTTATATATAACCATATTTCTTATGTATAAACATAAAAGTATAAAGATATATAAATTAAATTATTTAAATAATTTAAAATAATTTATTAAAAATATATTAATTTAGAATATATTTATATAAGGGTATTTAAGGTTTTAATGGTTTTTATTAGTTTATTAATATTAATTGTGGCTATTGCCATTCCTTCTATTAGAATGAATTTGTCTCCTAATTTATTTATTCGGTTAACTGCTATTATATTTATTTATGCCGCAGGTTTATCTTTCAATTCCTTATATATTCAATCAATTGAATCAGGTTTAGGTATATATAGTGGTTTATTCCATGTAACTATAACATCACAAATAATAGATATTTTTATATATATTACAGGTGCTTTAATATTAACAGCTTGGCCTATATTTAATAAACATCTATTAAAAAATAGTTACAAAAATAATTCTAATTTTAATTTAGAATCAGATAAATTAAGTTATGTAAATAATCCGGCAACTGAATATTCTGTAATAGTAATATTTAGTAGTTTAGGATCTTCATTATTATTATCATCATCAGATTTTATCTCAATGTATTTAAGTTTAGAACTTCAATCTTTTGGAGTTTATATCTTAGCTACTTTATATAGAGATTCAGAATCAGCTACTGCAGCAGGATTAAAATATTTCTTATTAGGTGGTTTATCGTCTTGTGTGATACTATTAGGAATAGCTTTAATTTACTCATATTCAGGTATTACTAATTTTGAATCTTTATATAGTTTAAGTTCTGTTTTACATGCTTTTACATTCCATGAACCTGTATCATTAGGTATAACATTAGGAATTATATTTATTTTCTTAGGTTTATTATTTAAAATAGCAGCAGCACCTTTACATAATTGGGCTCCTGATGTTTATGATAATAGTCCTACTATAGTTACTATTTGGTTAACTATAATGCCTAAAATATCAATAATATTCTTACTATTTGAAATAATAAATGGATTAAATTTATCAACTTCTTTATTAATATTAGATAATATTAATTTATTCCCAGTATTTTTCTCAAATTTTGCTAAATATCAAATAGTAGAAATTAAACATTTATTATTATTAAGTGCTTTATTATCTTTAATTATAGGAACAGTAGTTGGATTATCACAAATTAGAATTAAAAGATTATTAGCTTATAGTACTATTTCTCATGTTGGATTTATTTTAATTGCTTTAGCTATAAATTCAGCAAGTTCAATAGAAGCTTTATATTTCTATATAATTCAATATAGTTTAACGAATTTAAATGTATTCTTAATCTTATTAGCATTTGGATATGTTATTAATAAAAATAATTTAATTAATAATAACTTAATTAATTCGGATATTAATTTTATATCTCAATTAAAAGGTCAATTCTTCCATAACCCTATTTTAAGTTTAAGTTTAACTATTTGTTTATTTTCAATGGCTGGTGTACCTCCTTTAATCGGTTTCTTCTCTAAATATTATGTTTTATATTCTGCTATTGATAGTCAATATTATTTAATGGCTATTGTAGCTATATTAACTAGTGTTATAAGTGCATCATATTACATAAAAATAATCAGAGTATTACATACAGAAGAAACAAATACTAACTCAAATACTACAGAAAGTAATGAATTAGTATTAAATAATTTTCATAGTTTCTTAATATCTAGTTTAACATTAGGGATATTATTATTCTTAATTAAACCTACAATAATTTTAAATAGTGTACAGTTACTATCAATATTATTATTTGATAACTAAAATATCTCATGAATAGTAATGTAATGACATTATTTATACTTGTTCCATTTTTAGCTTTTGCTTTATTAGTTATAAATGTTTTATTAGCTCCTAAAAATGCTTATGAAGCTAAAGCATCTGCTTATGAATGTGGTTTCTTAGCTATTGAAGGACAAACTAGATCTACTTTCCAAATTCATTTTTATATTGTGGCTATGTTATTCTTAGTTTTTGATTTAGAAATTTTATTATTATTCCCTTTAGCTGTTACTTTATATCAAGTAAGTACTTATGGTTTTGTTATAGGTTTAATCTTCTTCTTTGTATTAACTATAGGATTCGTATTAGAAATAGGATCTGGAGCTATCTCTTTAACTAATACTCATGAATAATTTTATTATTAGATTTTAAATTCAATTTACTATTATAGTTACCCTCCCCTCCTTTTTATAATTATTAAAAACTTTAATTTAATGGATAAGTTACCTAATTATTAAAATTATTATTCTAAAATTCTAATATTATAAACCTAAATTAAAAGAAGTTTATATAATAATTTATTTATTTTGAAGGAGAGGTGATCCGATTGGTAATGGTGGTTCTCTGTAAAAGAATTGGTCTTAGACCATATTAGGTTCGATTCCTAGACTCTTCAATTATTAATATTTAGATTAATATTATTAAGAGTTATATATCTACATAAATATATAAAGAGATAAAATATCTCTTATAGTATATAATAACATACTAATTTTTTAAGACTGTAGCATAATTGGTTAATGCAGTTCGCTCATAATGGATATTATAAGGGTTCAATTCCCTTCGGTCTTATAATAATTTTCATTAAAAAGGGTACTTGGTCGAGTCTGGTTTATGGCGCTCGTCTTGAAAACGAGTACTCCAAAAGAGTCGTCGGTTCAAATCCGACAGTGCCCGTGTTATGAGTAATAAATAAAAACGTAAAATTATGTAATTAATTTAATTAAAAAATTAATTATTCATATTCAATTTTAAAAGAGATATAAAATATTGTGCAAAACATATATAATAAGACAATTAATATTTAATTGTTCAATTTTTAGTAAGAATTTAATTTTGGTTCCGATTGAACGTTATTCAGTAGTTTTAAGACATGCAAATCGTTATTTCTGATAGTAAATTTTGGTTTATTCTAAGAAATAAGGTGTAGAGGTGAGTATAGTAAATAAGATACCCTATAAGTCTTCATAAATAGGAGATAATTAATCAGAAAAGAAAATAAAAAATAGTCTTACAAAATTTATGAGTATTTTCGTATTATATTAATCTAACATTAAAATAAAATTTTATGATTTAGATTAATATGGTTATTACTAATATTATTATTTTTAGAATTATTTATTATTTGACTAATTAAGCATATTAATAATTTTAAATAATGTGTTAGGAATAAATGATTAAGGTAAAATTAGCTATTTTTACTTTAAAAAGGAATTTTTCTGCTTTAGGATTCTATTTACTTTGATTATGATAGTTGGTAGTGGTAACGGCCTACCAAGTCTACGATCAAAAGCCAAGTTTGATAGAACATATGGCCACATTGGGAGTGAAAATACCCCAAGTAATATAAAATTACCTGCAGTCAAGAATATTAGTCAATGCTCGCAAGAGTGAACTAGCTAACTGAAATCTGAAATTTAAAATTTAAGATAAGGTAAGAGAAAATAATGATATTATCTTACTATTAGTGTCGTCTAAATTTGGTGCCAGAAGACTCGGTAAGACCTTAGACGCAAACGTTAATCGTCATAATCAGGCGTAAAGGGTGTGTAGGCGGCTTTAAAAAAATATAATTATAATATTATAAAAATAATATATTCTTATAGCTAAATAAATTATATTATAATTAAAGCTAGAATCTAAAAGAGGGTAAGCTAAACAACATAATTAATTGGGACTGACAACTTATAATAATGTGGAGTACTAAAGGTTAAAGCTATTTATCTACTTAAGATTGACGCTCAGAAACGAAGGGGAGAATAAGAAACTTAGATTAGAGACCTAATTATCTCTCTCAGTCAACGATGAATGGTAGTTATTAAAAATTAAAATATAATAAAAAAATAATATATAATTATATTTTATTATATAGATATTAGTGACGAGGTTAACACGATGACCATTCCGCCTTGTTAGTAAGACTGCAAAGTTGAAAACAAAAAAATTAGTCGGTCTTGAAGCAAACGAAGTGAAGCATGTTATTTAATACGATAATCCGCGTAAAATCTTACCAGTT
>JBBPSC010000100.1:0-33127 GCA_038093395.1 Baorangia bicolor
TCACTAATCCTTGCCGACCCCTCCAATATTATCATCACCTACTTGTTACCTTAGTTCCCTTACATGGACTTATTCTCCTCCGCAGTCGTCTCTCTCATGACGACGAGTGTTCCATCCGCTTCCATCTGTTTTCATTACTTTGGTCAGCCTGGTCCATGCATGCGTTTCCCTTTACTTAAAAAACCTATTCCGCATCACTTGTATTTCCCTATTCTTGATCTACGCTAAACAAGCATACTTTCTTGAATCTCCTGGAAGTCTAGCTTCCACTCCTAAGTCCCTGTCCTTGTCTCTAAGCGTGACTCTTTGTCGACACTCCTTTCCTCATCCAAGACCTAGTAATCCTAGGCATCTTCGTATAAAGTCCCAGCGCCCCTGGGCACCCTTGTCAGTCTCCTTGAGACTCCCTCATCTTAGTATCTCGTTATCCTCACAGCTCCCCAGACGTCGGTCTCTTCGTGAGCATCGCCTGTGGAGTATCCCTGTTGAACGAGACTCCTTTGGTACGCTTTGCGTAACACTAAGTCCTTGAGTGTGACTCATCATCGATGCTCTCTCCCTAGTTCAAGACCTAGTAACCCTAGGCATCCTTGTACAAGTTCCAGAACCCCTGGACATCCTTGCTCAGCTCATCAGGAGCTTCCTTGTTCTCATGTCTTGTTATCCCTGAAGCTCTTCAGATGTCAGTCTCTTCATGAGCATCACCTGTCAAGTATCCTTGTTGAACGAGACCCCCTTGGTATGCTTTGCATAACAAAAGATCAAGAATCTCTGTGGTCCCACCTCCTCAGGTGAAGGACCTTTACCACAGTCACCATGAGTCACTTCGGGATATACCGCAGCAACAATGAAGACAGCGATGTCAAAATCCCTAACGTAGAAAACCTTGCCTCACCAGAGATCTCTGCCCCACCCAGCCACAGACAACGTTGAGTTCTTGGACCACCCAGGTCATCAACACCACTAGCACCCCCACCCAGAGCACCTGCACCCCCAGCATCCCCACCTCATCCCACCTCGCCAACCATGTCCACCAAAACCCCTGAGCTTAAGGCTGCCCTCCCAGCCGATTTTTCTGGCCAATCTGATGATGCCCCCTGATGGATCAAAGCCATGAGGGCTTACTTTGCCCTCAACACCACCCTGTATACCACAGACAGTGACAAGATCATGACCACCCTCAACAAGATGAGTGCAAGAAGAGGCACCTCCTTTGCTGAGATGTGGTATAACAAGATGGCCAATTCGGCCACCCCCAACAATGAAAAGACCTTCGACTACTTCACCTCCAACTTCAAGACCACCTTCTACCCATTTGACACCAAGTCCACTGCTCACTTGAACCTCACCAAGCTCATCCAGAAGTCCACTCGCCTCCCTAATGGAACCATAGACGATGGTTTCCAACAGTACATCACCAACTTTCAAAACCTTGCCTGTAAAGTGGGAATCACCAATGAGGTCACCCTCACAGACCAGTTTTCCATTGGATTAGACCAACGCATCATCGGCATGGTTCTTTCTATGTCCACCCCTCCTACCACACTCTCCAAATGGATTGAGCAAGCCAAGACCTTCCATATGCAGAAAATGTGCATCCTCGCCCTTAGGAAGGGCCACTTCCAACCCTCATCCTCTCCTCAGCCCACAAGGGACCCCAATGCCATGGATGTTGACACCATCACCATCACCAAGCTCACTTCTACTGATTGAGCCAGATGCATCAGAGACAAGCTCTGTTTCCATTGTTGCAAGCCTGGCCACAGCGCCCTGAATTGCACCCAGTTTTCCACCTCCCCAAAGACCCCTCGACACCCCCAGAACATTCACATCACTGAGACTTCCCTTCCCAAGGAAGAAACCCCCACCCCACCTCATTCCCACCTTGACGAATATGTCAACTCATTTAAAACCTCTGGCAAGAATGAGGGAGAAATTCTTGCTGTTCTTAAAACTTGCTATGAAGAACCACCTGAAGAAATCGCTTCAGTAACCTTGGAACACATCCAGAAGGCATGGGATTTTTAAGAAGGGAAGCTGCCCTGATGTCTCCTTCCCTTACAATAAACCATGTACTTGTAGCACCAAAAAATGACAAAACCATGCGTCTTCCCATCTCGCTACAAGGAAAGAACCAAACCGTTGAAACCACCACCCTCGTTGACTCTGGTGCAACTGGAAACTTCATCGACCCTCGACTCTTATCCCCAGAAAACTTCAAAATCTTGCCACTCCCCAACCCTATCATTGCCTATAACATCGATGGAACCCCCAATTAGAAAGGGACCATCAAGAACAATGTCTTCATCCCCATCTATTCCAACTTGTTCTCTGACACTGAAAGACCATGGTCACTCACCTTAGTCATCCCTAGGTCATACTTGGAATGCCCTGGCTCCAGAAATGGAACCCCCAAATCAACTGAAAACACTTCACCCTCGACATCAACCCCATTACTCCTGAAGAACCCCTTTACCCCAATTGGTTTGACCCTGATCCTGATCATGAAATTGCCACCCTGTTCGCCCAACAGTATTCCCAAGAGGTTGAGTGGTCTCCTTGTGAGTATCCTCCCTCAAATGGAACTGAAGGGGAACATATCAACAAAGTCACCATATCTACCCAACTCAACATCGCTGAAAAGCCTAAGGAGGTATCCATCACTGATTTCTGCAAAGACTACACTGATGTTTTCTCTGAGGCAATGCACTTCCAACTTCCTCCCCATTGATCCTTCGACCAGACCATTGAGCTCAGAGATACCTTCACCCCCAAGGTGGCCAAGGTATATCCTCTTAACCCAGCCGAAAAAGAAGCCTGCAAGGCTTTCGTGGAAGAACATTTGAAAACTGGCTGCATTGTCCCCTCAAAGTCCCCCCAAGCCTCACCCTTCTTTTTCATCCCAAAGAGTGATGGAACCCTTTGCCCCTGTCAAGACTGTCATTACCTCAACTCTCACACCATCTGAAATGCATATCTCTTGCCCCTCATACCTGAGCTCATCAATGACATGAAAGATGCAACATATTTCACCAAGTTCAACATCTGATGGGGATATAATAATATACACATCAAAGAAGAAGACCAATGGAAGGCTGCCTTCATCACCCCCCTTGGTCTATTCGAACCCACTGTCATGTTCTTCAGCTTCTGCAATGCCCCCAGCACCTTCCAAGCTTTCATGAACCACAACTTCACTGATATGATCACAGAAAGCTGGCTTAAGATTTACATGGACAACATTGGTATTGCCACCACAGGTTCCCTATCCCTTCACCATGAACGCACTTGTCACATTCTCCAACATCTTCAGAAGCTCAAACTCTCCTTAAAGATCTCCAAATGCACCTTTGACGCCCCCACCATGGAATATCTGGGCCTCATCATTGGACAAGGCCTTGTCCACATGGACCCAAAGAAACTCTCCACCATTGCAGACTGGAAACCCCCAACCTCAGTCAAGGGAGTATGATTCTTCCTCAGTTTTGCCAATTTCTATCGAAAGTTCATTCCTAACTACTCCAACATCATCTCTCCTCTGACTTTCTGTTAGGTATATTGATTGTGCACCACTTGGTGCGCTTTCAGGTGACCTAGCAGTTGTGCCACATTGTGGCGCATTGTTATTGTTTATTTATGTTGACTCGTCCTACCTTTGTTCGAGTGCAGTGTACTTCGCCTTCCCTCAGTCTCTTACACTGGACTCCAGGTTTGTACTAATCTACTAGACTTGTCAATATAGTCTCTTACACTGGACTCCAGCTGTGTGCTGTTTTTAACACTTTCCTCACCTGGAAGGACAAGAAATGGGCCTGGACTCCCCTCCAGCAAAAAGCCTTTGACTCCCTTTGCAACATCTTCTACACCACCCCAGTCCTTGTCATTTCTGACATTGCCAAACCCTTCTTCATCATGACAGATGTCTCCCTCCTTGCTGCTGATGTGGTCCTTATGCAGCTCAACCCTAATGGTGACAAGAAGCCCACCACCTACTTCTCTAAAACCTTCTCCTCTGCGGAACGAAACTATGACATCTATGACAGGGAACTCCTTGCTGTTATCTACACCCTTGATGAATGGAAACATTACCTCCAAGGCACCCACCACCCAGTTATCATCATCACTGATTACAAAAACCTCTCTTACATTCAGGATCCTTGCAAACTTTTGTGTCGTCAAGCCCGATGGGCCCTCTTTCTCCAAGACTTTGACATTGTCTGGGCTGTCACCCCAGGATCTCAGATGGGCCCTGCCGATGCCCTCTCCCGCAAAGACAAGGTTGACACCTCCTCTGACAACGCTGACTGTGCTATCCTCCCCAACCTGGTCGTTATCAGTGCCTTCGACCTCTTCCTAGCCCACCATATCAAATCATCCACTCCCTCTGATCCCTTCGTGCTCAAAGCTTTAGCTGCCCTTGATGAAGGGTCCCCTTTATTCACTTGCACCTCCTTGAATGACTGGACCTTTGACAATGGTCATCTTTATTTCAAAGGCTGTATGTATGTCCCTCCCACAGCTCGCTCAGCTCTCCTCCATTCCATCCACTCCTCTCCCCTCTCAGGCCATATGGGCATCTTCCACACCAAATCTATCCTGAAATGCGACTTCTGGTGGCCAGATCTCTCCTCCTTTGTAAAACACTTCATTGATGGCTGTATTATATGTCAACAGAACAAAGTTAACACTCATCCTACTGTTCCCCCTCTCTTGCCCATTCCCTTCTCCTACTCTCTCCCCTTCAAACAACTCTCCATCAAACTCATCATTGATCTCCCCCTCTCCAACTCCCACAACTCTATTCTGGTCATAGTAGACCATGGCCTTACAAAGAGGGTAATTCTCACTCCTTGCTCCAAAACCATCGATGCTGCTGGAGTAGCATAAATCTTTTTCGATCATGTGTTCAAAAGATTCAGACTTCATGAAACCCTTATCTCTGATTGCAGTCCACAATTTGCATCCGCCTTTGCAAGGGAACTTGCATGACTCTTGAAATATGATGTCCATCTCTCCACTGCCTATCATCCCCAGACCAATGGACAAATCAAGCAGACCAATTAGGAATTAGAAGCCTACCTTCAGATCTTTTGTGCCAACAACCTCTCTTCCTGGACCTCTTCCCTTACTGCCACTGAATTCCACCATAACTTTGCCCCCCATAGCTCCACCAAAAAATCTCCATTCTCCCTCCTCTATGGTTACAAACCTTGTTCCTACCCCCCTCTAGGAAAGACCTTCCTCCCCACTTTAGAAAACCGCCTCTCCTCCCTCAATAAAGCTCATAAGGAAGCTCTTGCAGCACATGATTCAGCTCGCAAGGTGATGACCTCAAGATCAGCCTGTCGCTTCTCCCCATGGAAAGTTGGCAACAAGGTGTGGTTAGAAGCCTCTCATCTCCGCCTTCATTACCCATCTAGGAAACTTGCCCCCAAGCGACATGGCCCCTTCGAGATCACGCAGATACTATCCCCCCTTACCTACCAACTCCACCTCTCTCCCACATGGAAAATCCATGATGTATTCCATGCCTCACTGCTCTCCCCTTATCGCTCCACTGAAACACATGGCCCAGCCTTTTCTTCTCCCCCTCCTGATGTCATATATAATGAAGAAGAATATGAAGTTGAGGCCATCATCTCCCACAAAGGTCCAACTAATCACTATTTGTTCCTAACCACATGGAAGGGATACCCATCATCTGAAAATACATGGGAACCAGCTTCAAACCTCCATCATTCCACCACTCTTCTCACCACCTATAAGAAATGACACTGGCTATAAAGGGAAAAGCCCCAAAATGTTCTATCTAGGCCCTCCTTGTTTCTACCCGATCAACACCTCCTCCACCAACCCTACACTAGAAATCCTCCCTTTCCTCATCATTTTCTTCCTCTTGTTAGTTGGACTTTCCATCCATTGTGCTCACTCCACTTATTTGAGTCCTACTGTTCTCATCATCCCAGCTGTCTTTTTTATTGTCTTCCTCATTCACTTCCTCCACACCCTCGTCTAAGAACCTTGTTTATGTTCTTTGACCTCATCCTTGCCCAACATGTCATCTCCCTCCTTGGATACCATATTATCACAGCCCTCTCCTTCATTTGGTTCGTATTCTTCCTTATGTTCTCATTCTGTTTTGCCCTGTCTTCTGCCTGAATCTGGGTAAAACATGCTCTTCGCTGCTGTTTTAGACACTCCCACTCTTCTCCATGCCATTGAAGAAGACCCCCTCTTTGAAGAGGATTACATTTCTCAATCTCTCATTCACGCTTTTCATGGTATCGCCCGTATACAATATTTCTTGAACCTATCTTAGAACCAAGGCCTAGCTTTACGTAGTTCTTTGACCGAAATTCCTTTTCACATTCTCAGTGCACTATATGACCACGGCTTCTCCACCTTTATTACCTCTATTCCCCCAGCTATCATTTACCCCACCTTCCATCGCATTTTTCTCTCCCTTACCCAAGAACAACATGACAGTTACCTCAAATGCTCAGACATATTTCCTCCCAACAGAACCCCCTCCTCAACCTCTGCTCCTACCTCCGCCCTTGCTGCTCGCCTCTCCTCTCCTCCTCCAGAACCATCCCCTATTGCTACCAAAAGTGATGACGACACCATCCCCATTTCTTGACTGGAACCTCAGGTCTTTAAACCCCCTCATGGGCAGCGCACTCTATCCTCTCCCACTTGAGTCATGCCCCCATCCTCTCGACTCCCAGTTGCCCATGCAAACCCCTCTACTGAGTGCTTCCATTGTTTTAACTGAGGACATTTTCAAAAGGATTCCCCTATGTATTCTTGCCCCCACTGCCACCAAATCTGCCCTAGCCACCTCACTAGAGATTGTCTCACCATTCAATGTGGCCATTGTCTCAACTAGGGTCATGCCGACTGATACTGTCCCCATCATAACTGTGCAATCTGTTCTCAGGCAGGACATGTGGCAGACGATTGTCCTTTTGACCATCTCTCCCCTTTCCAGCAATACACCATCTACAGAGGACCCTCTATCCCCAGCATGTGAGGTAGGAAACGAGTGTGTTTAACTCTTGAGCCAGGAGCTCAAAGGTATGAAGGGGGTAATGTTACAGTTTTTCTTCTTCATCGATCTACCTACCTTGTTGTTTCCTGACTCATCACTCACATGTGGTGCAGTAAGCCAGCTTCTATCTTTTCTGCTTTGTTAATCCTTGCCAACTTCTCCGACATTTCCATTACCTACCTATTACCTTGACTTTCCCCTCTTGGACTTATCCTACTCCACAGTCGCCTCTCTTATAACAATGAGTTCTCTGACCTTCCATCTGCTTCCATTTACTTTGTAAGCCTGGTCAGTACGCATTCCCTCTCTTGACTATTTAAGACCTATGTGGTACCATTTGTATTTCCCTATTCTTCATCTACACTATACAAGTGTACTTTCTTGAGTTCCCTGAAAGTCTAGCTTCCTCTCCTAAGCCTCTGCCCTAAGTCCTTGAGCGTGACTCATCATCGATGCTCTCTCCCTAGTCCAAGACCTAGTAACCCTAGGCATCCTTGTACAAGTCCCAGAACCCCTGGGCATCCTTGCTCAGCTTATCAGGAGCTTCCTCATTCTCATGTCTCATTATCCCTGAAGCTCTTCAGACGTTAGTCTCTTTGTGAGCATCGCTTGTTGAGTATCCTTGTTGAACGAGACCCCCTTGGTATGCTTTGCATAACAGGTGTGCCACCATCGAGATGAAGACATTCCACCACACGTTATTGTTTGTCACACCATTCAGAAGGTCAGTATTGATGTATTTTTTGTTAGAACCACTGCTCTGACACTGTGATGTTGATGTTGATGCATGTTTGGAAGATGTTACAGGTCTAACATTTTTCCTCTTTATCTTTTCTTTTGATCTTATCTTATTGTGTCATGTGATCTTATCAGATCTAATCATTGAACTATCGTGAATGCTTATCTTATCTTTTTGACTTAGAACTTTTTGCGCAATGAATGCTCTCTTTCTAATGGATCTACGATCTACCTATGCCTAGCACTGTTTCACCCTTTCACTCATCACAGTGCAGGCTTCGTTTCCATTCTACATGCATTGTATGCATGCCATGCTTCCACTTCCATTCTGCCACATCCTTATGTGGTCCTCATGTCTTTACTTCTCTTCCATTATGTGGCTATGCAAACCTATGCTGCCACACCATGCTTTAGATACATGTTCTCCTATATTGTAGATTAGACATACACAAGTACAAACCCATGTATAGTATATAAGCTTGAAGCTAGCGGCTGGAGAACTCCAGTCTAGTTCTCTTGGTCTTTTCCCCCAGAAGATCAGAGCGGTCTACATTACAGCATAGAACTGCATCACGGTTCTCATGTCTGTTGTGACCTTACGATGGCTTACTCCTACATTCTTTTATTCCACTTTGTTCAACAGAGGTGACTTAGAGACACAATGACCTTAGTGGGTCTATGTTGTTCTTTTGGGTTATTTCAGAAGGTGGGGGGACAGAAAGTACCTACAATACCCAGGAGTTAGTGCAGTGAATATATAACAGCAGCAAAACAAACTGTGCTCCCAGAGACCATGTTGCTTGTGGTTTCTGCTTGATGGGGAGGTGAGTCCACTTCCTCATCTGGCTCAGAGTCACTTATAACTTCAATTATCTGCATGAAATAAGCATATCAGTTGACAGTACAATGGATGTTCTAGAAAGTTACCATTGCCTGCTTGTGGTGTGAAAGTTCAGGTTGAGTAGATGGGGGGGGGTTGTGAGCCATTTTCATCAAGATCATTGATGTATGAGATAGATGGAGCATTCAAGCTGCCAGTATTCAAGCCAGCATTGCTGTGGGTTGTAGATACATGTGCATTAGAGGTAGTGCTTGCTGGACTTTCCCTGTGGCTCTTTAAGTGGGAGTTCATAGTGCTGGAGGCAGTCTGACTGGCCTGTCGAGAGCCTTGGCCACAACCACATGAACGTTGAGCAATGAGAGCATGAACCAGTTTTGCAGAGGTGATCTTGTCGGCCCAGTCCTCTATTTTCCCAATGCTGCTGATGTTGTCTTTGATGCTTTGTCAATATAAGTCATTGAGAAAATCCTAGTAGAAAAGGACAGTTTTAGTAAGTAGAAGCATCATACAGGTACCAGTGAGCGAGAAAGCACTTACACAGCATTAGTGGCTGGCTGCTTCTGCTTCTGGCCCACAGTGCTCCCAGGCTTCTGATTGCCAGTGTTTGGACTATCTGCTCGGAAGCCTCGGATCAACACTGTGAGCATGTTGCATTGCTGTAATAATGAAGTGGAGTAAACATATGCTTACCTTGCATCATGCTATCAAGAAGCTGGCTGCCATCTAGAACAAGTCAGATATTAATATTTCATGTGTGATAAGTCTCCCATAATTAAGGTGCATAGCATGCTTACCATCATATGGCATCTGGGTGGCATCTAGGTTGTAGATGAGATAACAGTATCTCAGCAATCATCCAACTTACATAGAATCTCGTCAGGAATCTGGCTACCTTCAACTTGAGGTTTGTCTTCATCTGTGTTTCTTCCCTCTTCTGACCACTGCATTTCCAGGTCATGTAGAGTGGCTTCCATCTGGTTGTCTTCAGCCTCGCGTAAGGCTTGTTCAACCAATGTGGCCTTGTGGACAATGTGAGGCCATGGCCTTGGCTGTGAAGGGTGAGTATGTGCATGTTCCTTATGTTGCACTGACTGATTCATTAATTTTCCAATGCATTTGATGCCACGTTCTCATGCAGCCTCTTGTGTGAGACACTCCTGTTTAGCATGCTCATTGTCAGCTTGTTTTTGCTGTGAGGTACATTACTTTTGGGTGCCTTCCAGTAAGATGAGCCTGGAATGCTGGGTGGCATTTTTAGGGTGAGTAGCAGGGTGAGACATTTTAAGCAGCAAGGGAGGATGCAGAGGAGCAAAGGAAAAAAAAGAGACAAAGAAAGTGCATATGTAAACTGTTGCATGTGTTGCCTCTAACAATTTCTAACAAAGTTCCATGGCTGTGCAGCCTCAGCCTCTCATCCGATCAGCCTCATCCATCGCTCATGGTTTAAAACACCAGCAGGACTGAAGCATGGCCAATTCACTTGATCTGTTCCACATATCCTTGCACCCAGACAATCCACTATGTTGTCCCGACGAGCATTTACTGCTCGCTGAATCCCATGTCCATACGCCAACTGTTGCCAGTGGTTTAAAATGCCAGCAGGACTCAAGCACCATCAGTCATTAATACACAGGTTTATATTTGATTCCTCCTCAGATCCATCAAGCTCATTTACTCAGTCAGTTCCAGTCTGACCAGCCACTCAACCTGTACCTGGTTTTTTTCTGAGACTATCACGACAGACTCATAGGTATGCTGCACAGCCAGCATCACTGTTAACTAACAATGTTTCAGGCCAAACATATGATGCAAATAGGAATGTAATTGATCCTCATTTACCTCCCCCTCCTCCTGAAAAGAGCCCAGATGATTGGGGCCCATATGGAGACTGTCTCCAGTTTCAGATTGCCAAGCTTATCTTCAAATGAGCTGAACTTTTGGCAGGTAATATAGATGAACTCTGTGACCTTTGGGGTCTTTTCCTAGGAGACAATTCCACAGGAGGTCCCCCATATGTTGATCACAAGGAGCTCTATGCTACTATTGATGCAACAACACTAGGCAACATCCTGTGGCACAGCTTCAAATTACAGTACAGTGAAGAACGCCCATCAGGAACTGTCCCATCCTGGATGACCAAGACTTATGAGTTCTTCTATTGGTCCTTTGATCATATCACATGGGATATGTTATTGAACCCTGAGTTTGATGGTCACATTGAGTATGTTCCTTACTGGGACTTCATGTACACTGACAACACACACTGATATAAACACCTTATGTCAGGAGACTGGGCATGGACACAGGCAGTGAGTTGACTGCCTTCTAGGTCTACTCATCTAACTGTTAAATGTCTAAACAGGATGGTATCTCATAGGATCCACGCATGCATGGTGCAATGTTCATTCCTATTATTTTAGGCAGTGACAAAATGACAGTCACTGTGGGAACCAGCCAGCAAGATTATTGGCCAGTATACATGTCGATCGGGAACCTTCACAACAACATCTGATGGGCACATGGGAGTGGAGTTGAGCTATTGGCATTTTTAGCCATTCCAAAAGGTTTGTAGTTTTGCTCTTGTCTCCTATTACCACCATTGATTTCACCTAGCAACAAAGAAGTATGATGACCCTGCCTACTGATGATTCAAGAAGCAATTATTCCACATTGCGATGTCACAAACACTCACACTCCTCAGACCTGCAATGATGACACTTGAATTGTTACAGTGCTCCAACAATTGATATCACCAGGTTATTTTTGGGGTGGGCCTGTACATTGCTGATTACCCCAAACAGGTCCTGGTATCAGGCATGGTTCAGAATTGGTGTGGAAGGTGAGTCTGCCTCACACAGTTTACTACCTTCACAATGGACATTCATACTATCTCCTTGCCCTAGATGCATTGCATTTCCTGAAAACCTCGATGGAGGAGGACTACCACAAACAACTGAACTGATGGATGCAATTGCTAAGGAGACCACTTCCACTGTAGCATGGGAGGATTGGGGCACTAATGTCAGCATCATGGTACTGTGTATTCTGCTATTGCATTTTGCTTGGTTGAAGATCATGTTCCAGTTATTCACACATCACTTTCCATATGCCAATATTTGCCAACTTACTGCACCTGATATTCTTCACCAACTGGTGAAAGGAACATTTAAAGATCACCTTGTTGATTGGGTTGTGAAATTTTTAGAACACCAATATGGGAAGGCTGGCACAAAAGAATGTTTAGCTGATATTGATTGCTGGCGAGTCCTTTCTCACTCAAACTCCTCTCTTAATATTGAATTGCCATCACTACAAGCATTTTCATTGTCCCTTCCTTTCCTGAATTGTGGCAATTTCCAGATGGGTGCGGCTTCACCCAGTGGACCAGGAATGATTCAAAAGTGCTGATGAAGGTGAGTTCTTCCAATTCTCTTCCAGTTTGTTGAGGTTCACAACAATAGGTCTACCTCCCTGCCATTGAGGGGCATGTCCCTAGTGACATGGTGCAGGCAATTTGTGCTTTTCTTGAATTTTGTTATATTGCCCGGCACAATGTTATCTATGAGAAGTCCTTGCATGACCTAAGGTATGCATTCAATTGCTTCGATCAATACCATGAGATTTTTCAGGAAGTTGGTGTTCGTGACAACTTCTCTCTCCCTCACCAGCACTCCCTCACCCACTATGAATTATTGATTTGGCTCTTCAGTGCATCAAATGGTGTGTCCACATCCATAACTGAATTGAAGCATATTGTTGCTGTAACGGCCGTGGATAACCGAATGAGTTGTACAGGGACGTGGAATGACAACCCAAACAATAGACCTAACCCTAAGATGCAGAGGGTAGAGGAATGAGTCGAAGAGGAGAGAGTAAGGAACTTGCGATGATGTTGAAGTAGTCTTCGACTAGGATAGACCATTAACGAGGTTTGGAGGTACTCGTCAATAGTACTGTCTTAGCTTTGAACTTTCCTTAACAGAGTATGTCCGTTGACAATACTAAGGCTAGAGAAGAATCGACTGGTGATTCTGTCCCAAGGCCCCAGCTTATATAGTGCTATACTACAAGTACATGAGGCCTGCATGAGGCATGACGTAGCTATGACGTAGCTACAACGAGGTAGACTAGACCGGGCTAGAATATGATAGGAGGTGGGAAGAAGCACGACATGTGTAAGACATGCGTGATGGAATATGGAATGACATAGGGCCGAGACCATAGGGCAAAGGGTAGAGATACATACGGCCGCCTACGTGGGAATGAATAGATAAGATGCGATAAGATGTAAGTTGTAAGCGCTGAAGAGGAGTGATGAAGAGATAAGATAAGCGCGCGCTTACGGGTAAGCGAGTAAAAGGTAAAGCGACTAGGAAAAATATAAGGGATAAGTCCATAATCGTGATGCAAGCAAAAAAAGAGAAAAATGCCAGTTTGCTGCTTTTACGCGTTTCACTACTGTTACAGTTGCCATCAAAAAGCCCTGGTGCCATTTGAGCAGGAACAATGCCCTCACACAAATCCTACAGACAAATCTGTGCCTGTCCCAGCTGGCTGCTGCCCATGCTGACTTTGAGGCACGTGGTATGTTGACACCACTGGCACTGCATGGTACACATCAACAATATCTTTGTTTTGTCTACTCACTAACTTGAATTTTGCAGCCACTCCCTCACCCGCTCAGCCTCAGATACAACAGGACAACATGGAGCCGGATGAAGATGAGACCCCTGGTGTGGATGAATCTCTTGAACTAGCACATTCAGATGTTAAGCTTGCTCAGACAACAGGTGAGCTTGACACCACCTTATTCGCCTGTAACCATTTTGATTCATCTCAATCAATGTAAACTTGTGGCTGTGCAAAGACCATCTCTGGCCTCTCCATCAAGCTGGGCATTCCAGACCTGTCCATCCTCATCAGGCAGTTTTTATCACAACAACTTGGTGATGACTTACTATTTGTTTCTACTCACCACTGTAATCAACTCCTAAATCCAATGAAGGTGAAGATTTTCAATTCCACCACAGCTACATTCCACAGATGGGGACTGCTGAGAGTTTATACCCCAGTTCAGATAGTAGGATGTGGATCCAGATTGCTTGGTGGCTACAATCAGAGAGCACCATGTATTCAGCTTCAGTGCTGGATAATGCAACAAATTTCTGGGCATAAGAAGCCCAAGAGAATATTCCACCTGCTAAATTAAAGAAGTAGCCAGTTTGAGAATGGCACGTGGTGGGATCTGATGCCCAATCAGAATCAGTACAGGCAAGGATGCCTTGTTCAGAGGAACCATCGTAATCAAGGAAGTAATTTCTTGTCCCAATGAGGTAGTGGCAAATGTAAAGTGCTTTATCGAGGTGTTCCTCAGATGCATTGGCTGATTATCTTGCCAGTGCTATGACAGCATAGGCAATATTGGGGCATGTGCCTAGCATCAGATATAACAATGAACCAATCACTATTTGAAATCTGGATCTCAGGGCTGCACTAGCAGTGCCTTCATTTGGCGTTGGGTAATAACCTGCTGGCAGTGGAGTGGGTGCAACCTTGGCGTTTGTCATGCTGCAGTGCTCAATGACTTTGTCAAGATAGGCATATTGATCTAAGAAGATCTTGTCACCTAAGTGTTACGCGAAGCATACCAAAGAAGTCTCATTCAACAGGGATACTCCACAGGCGATGCTCACGAAGAGACTGACGTCTGGGGAGCTGCAAGGATAACGAGATATCAAGACGAGGGAGTCTCAAAGAGACTAACAAGGATGCCCAGGGGCGCTGGGGCTTTATACAAAGATGCCTAGGGTTACTAGGTCTTGGACGAGGGGAGAAGCGTCGATGAAGAGTCACGCTTAGAGATGAGGACAAGGACAAGGAGAGGAAGCTGAACTTCCGAGTGATTCAAGATGGTATGCTTGTATTGCATAGATCAAGAATAGAGAAATACAAGCGGTGCAGTGTAGGTTTAAATAAAAGGGAACATGCACACGGACCAGGCTGACTAAAGTAATGGAAATGGATGGAAGCGGATGGAACACTCATCGTCATGAAAGAGGTGACTGCGGAGGAAGATAAGTCCATGTAAGGAACTAAGGGAACAAGTAGGTGATGATAACATCGGAGGGGTCGGCGAGGATTAGTGAAGCAAAAGTGATGGAAGCCGACCTACCGCGCCACGTGCGAGTGACAAGTCGAGACATAACAAGGTAAATAGAACGATAAAGAGAGAAAAATGTAATAGAGACTGCAAGGCACCAGAATGTCCTATGCATAATGTGTTTGAGATGCACATTGAGAGAGAGGTGGTGGACATGGTGGAGAACAGGCCAGTGGCAATGTTGAACAGACAGGCAAGGACTTGGACAAGGAGGCAAGGCCCTCTCCTGACACAATAGAGATGCAAGGTTCAATCTCTGACCAAATCTGGAATCTGATGTTCTGATGTCCTTTGTGACTTGTCTACAGCCTGAGCTGGAAATTAGCATTACCTCCTGAACAGCATGACCACACCACCGCCATGTGTCCAATATAGATGCCATATGACTAGGGATCGAGCAAAGAGGATAGAGGAGTGCCCATGACCCACAGTCAGGCAGGAGCCATCAGGATCAAGGTCTGTGGATGTGTTAGGCAAGTCTGAGGTGACGATGAATGTCATCCAGACAAGCTCACAGAACCAGAATTTTGTACAACCTCTTAGTAGTGTAGTGTTTGAGTATTCAATGTCACTGTTTGCACTCCCCTTACAATGTGTACCTAACCATCATATTATTGCATGCTCATGACCGACTCCTCATTGTGTGCACTCAACCATCAAATAGTGGTGCACTCTACCGAAAGTTGCATGCCAAATATTTGTACATTCAGACCATCATAGGAGCACACCTCATGTAGCATGAGAGCATCCGCTTCAAATGCAAAAGCATGCCTTTGATTAGCAACACAGCAAAGAGCGTCAAGCAAACGATTCTCCACAATAGATAAAGCATCAGCGTCATTGTCAATTGCACAATTGACACACACACCAACAACAGAGGGACCAGCAAAATCCTCATCCTGACAAGTGGAAAGCTCCACAGGAACCATGTCCATCGACATCAATAATGGATGCATGGTTTACATCCAATGTTGAAAAGCAACAGTGCGAGCTGTGAGGAATCCAAAGAAAAGTTGAGACAGACCATCAGCAAAGTACAGAGCACACCAGAAAAAAAACATTGACACTCACCAAACAGGAGAGGGAGTCACAACAGAGAGCAACAAAGAGGAAAACAAGCGAAGTGAGACACCACAATAAGATTGAGAGCAAACAAGAGTATGTAAACAGGTGCACATAGCAACAGACAAACAATGCCAAATAGTGCAGGTAGCAACCTGCAACTACCCACTAAAACATGTTTTTTTTCATGGCCCAAGGGGAATGCATCAGTAAATTCACACTGTTCTTTATTTGGCTTATGCAGTGCTTATTTTGTCTAATTTGGCTCATGACATAAAATTAGCACTGCAAGTCAATTAAGTCAAATAGCCAATATCCAAGACCAACTGATGTGTCTTTACCATCTTATGCAACTTTGACCAATTTCATGATTAGCTACTTTAGACATGCGAGACAAAATAGCAAACTTAGATATATTTGTAACATTAAGGAAATAAGTACAACATGCATGGTACTATATCAAGATCTCCCCATGATAATGACTGCATCATCATAGATGCATGCAGTGTATCAGCTCACACCTTTTGAACTGGAAAAAAGCTAGAAGAAGGGGCAGCTGACCTGAGGGACATGCAAAGGTGAGGGTGGGGCCATGGTGCAGTCGAGGAGTGAGACCTTGCTCAGCTTCTGGCTAGAGACAGGACATGCATCCTTGAGTTGGAGATAGCCATCATGAAGCTCATCATGATGCCTTTGCTCTGACTTGATGTGCTGACGACGGATTGTCTCATGGACATCAGTGGTGTTTCCAGCGGTGATCACAGGCTGGAAGTCTCATCATCTGCATCTGAATCACAGTTGCACGACTTGTGTCATAGCACCTTGGCTGCCGAATGGGTCATGGAAGCAGTGATGGGATTGAAGCAATGGGAATGTGTTGCGAACCCATACCAATTAAGACGTAGGGCCGATGACTGTGCACAAGGATAACTGCTTCCTTGCAGCACTCACTAGCACTGGTGGGATGATGAAAGTCAAGGAGCTGTAAACCTTAATCTCCTCCCTCAATGCTATGGCCTTGAAGGCTAATGATGCACAAATGGGCAGCGAAGACAAGTGGAAACGACTGAGGTCTTCATGTTAGTTATATTGATTGTGCACCACTTGGTGCGCTTTCAGGTGACTACGAGTTGTGCCACATTGTGGTGCACTGTTATTGTTTATTTATGTTGACTCGTCCTACCTTTGTTTGAGTCCAGTGTACTTCGCCTTCCCTCAGTCTCTTACACTGGACTCCAGGTTTGTACTACTCTACTAGACTTGTCAATTTAGTCTCTTATACTGGACTCCAGCTACTCGCTGTTTTAACACTTCAGCCATTTACACCTGCTTTATATATTGTTACACAAGTGCACACAGACCAAGCAGTGCTACTAATAAGAAGTACATATATGGTAATTGATGATAAAGGTGTGCTAGGAATAAAGCAAAAGTTGTGTGTCAAGGTATAAATATTGACATAGTTAAATGTAGCGTGTTTGAGATAGGGGCAGAGTCTAGACTCTGTCACCTGATCTTTCCCACAGTCACGTGCTTTGGATCACCTGACAGTCGAAGGTTTTGTAATCACATGCTGAGGCCATGTGACTATCAAAAGATTTGAAATGTTGAAGTCCAAAGTAGTAAATAAGTTAGAGTCTTTAGTGGTGTCCGTAACACTACCCCCTCTTTAAGACTTGTATTCCAGACGAGTAGCCATATACTTTGTATTAATGTCTTCACCATATTGTTCAAATAAGGAGGAAAAGTCCTGGAAAGAAAGTCCGCGAAGTTTGTGTGGTGCAGAGGGGTTTGTGAGGTGGAAATCAGCGATAACATCTTTAGCATGTTTGTTCAAGTTTTCTGCTGATTCCCATGTCCTATCTGTTTCATCCCACCCCTTCCAATGCACAAGATATTCTAGCTTATGTCTTTTCATTCTTGACGTAACTATAGAGTCCACCTTGTAAACTTCGTAGCCTTCTTTGTCTACCTGGATTGCATCCGGCCTAATTGTGGGTTGACCAGGTAATGGTTCTCAATAAGGTTTAACTCAAGATATGTTAACCACCTTATGTATGTTGATGGTTTTGGGTAAATGAAGCTTAACCGCATTTGGAAGAACCTTTAAGATCTCATAAGGTCCTATCCATTTTTGGATAAGTTTCTTGGCTGTGTACGGAAGTTTGAGGTTATCTGTGGAAAGCCAGACTTTATCTCCAATGGCGTACTCTGGGGCATCCAACCTGCTTTTGTCAGCCTGTGACATCATTCTTTCCCTAGTTTTTTCTAGAGCATCCTGCACCTCCTGATGGGCTTTAGCACATTCCTTTCCAAATTCTCCTGCGAATGATTTGGCATTTCCTTCAAAGCCTAATTGCAGAAAATAGTTATATGTTACGGCGAATGGGATGGAGCTGGTAGCCGTGGAAAGGGAATTATTGTGATGGAATTGCGCCATCTTGATCCAAGAAGCCCACGTGTCTTGTTTCTTCACAATGAATGTGCGAAGATACTGTTCAAGTTCTCAATTAACTTGTTCAGTTTGCCCATCTGTTTGGGGATGATAGGCAGTAGACACTTTCTGTGTAATGTCCAGGAGTTTGCACAACTCTGTGGTGAAGTCTGATACGAATTGTGGTCCTCTGTCCGATACTATCATAGAAGGGATACTGTGGTTGCACCAAATATTATCTCTAAATAAAATAGCTAAGTCCTTAGATGAACATGTCTTAAGGCATGGTGTAAAGACTACTTCTTTAGAGAAGCGGTCTACGATAACACAAATAGAGTCAAATGATAATGATAATGGAAGTCCCATAATAAAGTCTATGGATAAATCTTCCCATGGATGTTTTGCCGCTGGAAGTGGCATAAGTTTACCGGCGGGTGCTTTTTGCTTACCCTTTGTGAGGGCACACACCGCGCAGTGATTTACATAATGTTTTATGTCCTTTATGACTCCTGGCCACGTGAAGTATTGTGTAAGAAGATGAATGGTGCAAGCTTGTCCAGAGTGTCCTCCAATAGGAGAATCATGACAAATATTTAAAAGTTCAAAACATAATGGTTCGGGAATGAAAACTTTGTTGTTTTCATTGATAAATATGGCTTGTTCTGAATCAAAAGTAAAGTTTGGAATATCCGAAATATTTTTTGTTTCTTTTTGAATTTTATCGTAAAAGGAAGATATCGTAAGATTGTTTATAAAAATAGAAGGTGGTAACACGGTAATGTTTGTGTTGTGATCTTGGACTGCATCTCCATGATCTGATCATCTGGATAAGGCATCAGCACGACCATTTGATGTGCCAGGTTTATACAACATGACATGATTGAACTCTTCTAACACTGCGTGCCATCTAGCTTGACACTGGGATAACGTCTGCGGCTTTTTCCAGTATTTGAGATTTTTGTGATCCATTCAGATCTCAAATCTCTCTCTACCAATAAGGTAATGCCACCACTTCTCTAGAGCACGGATTACTGCTAGAAGTTCTTTATCATAAATAGGGTAATTACGCTCCTGAGCATTAAAAGAGTGAGAGATGAAGGCACAAGGCTTCCACAAATCATCTTTACATAATACCAAGAAAATGGCGCCTGTAGTTATATCACTAGCATCCATTTCTACTCGCATGTCCATATCTCAATCTGGGTATGCCAAAAGGGGAGCCTTGGTGAATTGGTTTTTTAAGGTTTCAAACACTGTTTGTTGTTCGGGACCCCATTTGAAAGGAATGTCTTTCTTGGTAAGATCGTTCAAGGGCTGAGCGATGTTGGCGAAGCCTTCTATGAATTTTCTATAATAGTTGCAAAGTCCAAGGAATGCCTGGAGTTGTTTGATGCGTGTTGGAACCGGCCAATCCAATACTCCAGCGACTTTCTTCTCTTGCATTTCTACCCCCTCTTTAGATACTACCATACCTAAGAAGTCTACCTTCTTCTTTGAGAAGAAGCATTTCTCAGGTTTGGCATCGAGGTCATTTTCCTGAAGCCCGAGCAACACTTCTTTGACTATTGCCTCATGCTCCTCAGAGGTCTTACCCTTGGTAAAGACCATGACGTCATCTATGTAAATAATTACTATTGCGTACATGTCATTAAATATATCATTCATCATTTGTTGGAACGTGGGAGGGGAGTTCATCATGCCAAAATACTGTAGCCGTCTGTATGGAGGCAATGGCGGGGGGGTGCGTTACGGGTAACCCCTGACTCCAGGCTTAGCAACGGGGCCTGCGTTATGCATTACGGTTGCCAGACTTAGCAACCTGGCTGGGGGGGGTTGCGTTATGGCCCAAGATTTGGCAACGGTAGGCGCGTTATGGAAGCAACAGTACTTAGTAAGGTAGTAGCTAATCAAAACGGTAAATGTCTGAGCAGGATCTGCATTGGGGGGACACTGTTGAAGTACATGAAAAAAAAAAAGTAAACCAACTGGTAGTACTGATGTAGCTGCTGTACTGTCCCATAACCCCAAAACCCATGTCGAACTCAGGCCCTTCCTCAGAGTTAATCACACGGATTCATCATTTACAATGGTGTTGAGGAGGTTCCGCCCGAGGATCAAGTCACTGCTGAAGTGGACGATGATGCCGATGTCCCATCAAGTGCAGTAATCTGTGATGCCTTCAATCTACAGAACGCAGAGATACCTGCAGCAGTCGATGTCATTTCACATTGTGTTGGTTGCTCGGAAAAAGGGCCAGATGACGCATTGGTGGCAGGGGATGACGAGGACATTTGGCGTTATATCAACTTTGATTAGACCTCAGGCTACATGTTTGTCGTTACATTTTACTCATACTGGCAACCAACCCCTGCGTTATGCGTTACGGGTTGCCATCATTAGCAATGACCCGGCCTGACCTGCATTACGCCTAAAAATTTGGCAACAGACCCCCCATTATGGCGTTATATTTAGCAACACAACACCCCCTTGTGTTATGCGTTACGTTGCCTCCATACAGACGGCTACAGTACATGACTGTGTGTTCATAAGCTCCCATGGGGGTGACGAAAGCTCCCTTCCATTCATCTCCTTCTTTGATGTGGACATTATTGTATCCCCATCTTAAGTCCATAGTAGTAAATAGATCCACTTCTTTGAGCCTATCAATGAGCTGTGGAATAAGAGGTAATGGGTATGCATTCTTGATGGTGCCCTCGTTAAGATAACGGTAGTCCATAACCAATCTTTTCTTCCCATCTTTTTTAGGAATGAAGAAGACTGGAGAAGTTTGAGGGGATTTAGAAGGATGAATATAGCCTTTCTTGAGTTCCTTTTCTATAAAGGTTTGAACTTCATCCATTTCAAAGTCAGATAATGGAATTACCCTTCCCTTCTTTGGCACGAAGTCTTGTTTCAAGTCTATGGTGTGATCCCAGTGCTTTCGCTCTAGGAGCCATTTTGACTCCTTCTCAGAAAACACATCTAGGAACTTGTGATAAGCTTTGGGAACTTTGTCCTTTAAGCCCTCCTCAATACTATGTAAATAAGGATATTGTCCAATTTGTGAAAGGTTTGGAGGTGTGAGAAGAGATCTCATGACTCTGCAGTAAAAAGTACAACATGGAAAAGAAAGGGTTTTTGCAACCCAATTAATGTCCGGGTTATGATGAACCAGCCAATCATAGCCGATGAACATGGCATGCAAACCGAGGCTTGTGACATAAGCTTCTACAGTTTCGCTATGTCCATTGATAGAAATAATTAGTTCTACTTTGTTTTTTATTTCGCCTATAGATCCGTTAGATCCATCAGCATTTTTTACTGGGAATGAAGAATGAAGAGGAATGAGAGGAATAGAATGCATAGAACAGAATTGAGCATCGATGAATGTGTTGGTAGCACCCGAGTCTAATAATGCCGATAATTCAACTCGGTGCCAGTGATCTCCTTTCTTGAATGTAACCCTAGTATGGAGTGACATTTCTCCTCCCATAGCTAAAGTTCCACGGAGTTCTTTTGGTGGGGGATTTGGATATATAAGGTGAGTATTTTTTATTTGCTTATTAAGAGAATTAAGCATGCTATTGTTTACTTCTGGCACCATGCTCTCGCTAGGAGAGATCGCTCTTTCAGAAGAGGAAAGATATATATTGCAAAGAATACATGATAAATCTGACAATGGGAAATCGGCTTCTGTACAAGCTGTAAGCTTGCTAATACAACTACTGGAGGGTAAAAGAAAAGGTTCAGGTGAAAGGTAAGATAAGTCCACAGGACCGCAGACACCCCCAGTATCTACAGTCATTGTCCTTTTAAAGCCGCAGCCACGTGTTGTTTAGCTTCAACTTCTATCCAATCCCTCCAATAAGCCTTGGCTTCTTCAGTTGTATATGCTGTGTTATGTGCTTGTACAGCAACCGGGGGAGTGGGAAGAGGTTGAGCTTGGTAAGCCGACTGATATTGTCCTTGTTGTGAATACAAGTATGGGGCCGGGGCCCATTGTTGAGAAACATGAATATCTTGAGCCAACTGCTCTTGATATGGCAAATATGGATCCACTTGAGGTAGGATCGCACCTATTGGTTCATTCTCATATTCATATGTTGGTACGTAAGTGCCTTGGTTAAAGTCCCAGACTTCAACTACCCTCATCTTGGGTCTCGGGGGACGCTTATGGGGGTTGGTTTCACAGTCAGGCCAAATATGGCCAACCTTGTGACATTCATAACATGTTCGTGTGTCTGGATGTCCTTGGGCCTGAACTGCACCAATCTGCATCAGCGCTCCCCTCCCTGGTTGAGTTCTGGTAGGTGTGAACTGGTAAGGAGCTCATCCAGGTACCAGGAAAGCTGGATGAGGTGGCAGATAGTGAGGAGTGGGGAATTGTCCTTGAGGGTATCAACAAGGCGGTGGGAAATTAGAAGGAGCCCATGGAGGTGGAGCTCTTTCCATTTGGATTCTTTCCATATTATGGCCAACATTTCATAATGAGTCATGCAACAAGTCGAAGTCATTGCAGACTGTGTGTAGTGACGACTGATAATATATGTTATAGTTCACCCCTTGTTTAAGGAGGTGATAAGCCTCATCGTCTCCAACATGAGCTTCACATCAGAGTTCCTTGAAATTTTGCAGGTATTCATCTATAGCGTTCCCTGCTTCAACACTAATAGTGCCTTGTAAGATTCTTCCGCAAGGACTTTGATGCGAAAGTGGTTTTGTATACCCTCAGTAAGAACCGTGAAAGTGGGCCAGGCACTTTCTCCTTTAGTGAGGCTGATTAGTGGTTCTCCTTTGCTATCAGTCTCTGGTTCTTCTTCTGCCTCATAATAGTGATCGAGCATGAGGCGAGCATAGGGGGCTGCTTCCCCTATCATCCGAGAGTAAATTGCCACTGCACAGATACAGTTGGACTTCCATTTGGTCACATGGACCCACACCCTAACCTTTGCCCATCAATCATGGAAGGTCTTGCGATTACCATCCCAGGTGCCAGGATCAGCAATCTTCTTGGTATAGTCCTTTGACTTGTCATCATTAATGTTCTCCAAAGCCATGGACAAGGCTTGGAGGGTGCAAGCGAGAGCATCATCAGAACTGGAGGATGACATCCTTACTAAGCACTATCTTCCAAATGCTTTCTAGGGATGCGACGCATGAGTTTTCAAAGATGATAGGAACAAGAATGAGTAAAGTAACAGTAACGTGTGAGAGATAGTTTTTTATGTAAAAAGTTTCTGCACATGCACAGTAAGGATGGTTCTACCTCTCAAATTACTTCAAGGACTATTGCACGAGAAACCTCAGCCTTAGCGATATGGCAGTCACTGAGTTGGTCTTCGCAAATACAGCACAATCCATATGTGGACTAATCAACTCTCAAGGGAGAGGAGGAGAAGGTGTGATATAACGAGACACAAACTGCTCTTCCTAGGAGCTCCCCTAAAAGTGTCGGGGGTAATAGAACATGTAGTCTTCAGCAATGGCTGGAACGGATCTTCGCGACCAAATCACAGATCACTTGTCATATACTCTGAACAACCAATAGAGCGGCACATCATCTCTTTCAACAATGGTGGAGTGTACTCTGTCATGCTGAGCAAGCGATTCTCCCTGATATCTGCTCCTTAACCCTGGAGTCTGGGCAGTGATGAAAGTTATTTTCAAGTGTTGTGAACCCATACCAATTAAGACATAGGGCCAACGATTGTGCACAAGGATAACTGCTTCCTTGCAGCGCTCACTAGCACTGGTGGGATGATGAAAGTCAAGGAGCCGTAAACCTTAATCTCCTCCCTCAATGCTACGGCCTTGAAGGCTAATGATGCACAAATGGGCAGTGAAGACAAGTGGAAACGACTGAGGTCTTCAGCCGTTTACACCTGCTTTATATATTGTTACACAAGTGCACACAGACCAAGCAGTGCTACTGATAAGAAGTATATATATGATAATTGATGATAAAGGTGTGCTAGGAATAAAGCAAAAGTTGTGTGTCGAGGTATAAATATTGACGTAGTTAAATGTAGCGTGTTTGAGATAGGGGCAGAGTCTAGACTCTGTCACCTGATCTTTCCCACAGTCACGTGCTTTGGATCACCTGACAGTCAAAGGTTTTGTAATCACATGCTGAGGCCACGTGACTATCAAAAGATTTGAAACGTTGAAGTCCAAAGTAGTAAATAAGTTAGAGTCTTTAGTGGTGTCTGTAACAGAATGGGGGACAGAAGCATAGAGGACGCTGTGAACTGACAAGGGAGAGTGCATGCCACTGCCGTGGCTGTGCCTGCCAGAAATGAGACCATCAAAAGAAAGCTCACCACCACTGAGGTTGTAGACAGTCTCAGGTGCAGTGTGGGGACAACCAGGGGAGTGGTGGTGTAGTTGGCAGAGGGGGTGCACAAGTACTCCAAGTCGCTAATGGTGTTGGTCAAGTTGAGAGTGTTGAAGTCAAGATGGAGAGACAAAGAAGAAGTACCTGATATTGAGAGGGATGAGAACATGTAAGCATACGATCGAAAAGACATACAGTACAAGCCATGGTAGAGGCACAGTAGGGAGACTGAGTACTGAAGATAGGGCTTGAGGTTGGAGAGGAGTTGTAAGTGAAGGGGGCATTGGTCATTGCACAGCTTGTGAGTGCTTGAGGACAGTCTCAAGCCTGGGAGCAGAGTCCTTGGCAGTGGCATGGCTGAGGTCACTGTCACCTCCAGCTCTTCCATGTTTTGTGACAAGCTTGTTGAAGTCCTGAATGACACTATTGGTGCCGTTCAGTCTGCCGTTGTTTGAGAGCACGACAAAGAGATTATTGGTAATATTAGAGACAGGCTCCTTCTTTGGACCCTCTACCTTTGCATAGAGTGCATTGAGACCCACAGCTAGATCCTTTGCAGGAAGGGAGAGATTTGAGACAAAGATGTTGAGCTCAGGAGACTCATTGATGGCCTTGGAGATGGTGCTGAGCTTTGTCTGCACTTTTGGGAGCATCTGGGGTGACTTTACGAGGGGGGTGGCAAAGAGGGCAATGGAGTACTTGAGGACAATGAAGGAGGCAAAGAGGACAATGGAGTACTTGAGGACAATGGAGGAGGCAGCTTGGCAGCCATGGGGGATGGCACAAAGGGAGCAGAGGGCGAACATGCCATAGGGAGACTGTGGGTGCTAAAGATATGGCTCAATGTTGAAGTGGGAGTTGTAAGTGAAGGAAGCATCTATGAGATGGGGCTGTGGGGGTGCTCGAGGAGAGTGGAATCCACAGCATTGTAGACATGTGAAGATGTAAAGCATGAATAAAGAACTGGAATACGAGAACCTGCATCAGAAAACTTGACTTGCTCAGTTTGGACGTTGAGCGATGTAAGATAGTTGCCCTTGGATGCCTGGACTTTGAGCAATGTTGTGTGTTGTTGAACATGGCACTATTAAGCAGCTAATCAGCTCCTATCTCATATCTAATCTAGTACATAGGTGAAACAACCCAAAAGATAATAAGTCCCAAGGTCGCACTAAAACAGTTAAACTCTGAGGAGAGTGGAAGAAGAGGAGGCTACTCTGATCTTTGTGGGGAAAAGACCAAGAGAACTAGACTGGAGTTCTCTGGCCATCTATTGAGGGTTTATATACTACATGGGTGTGTACACCTGTGTATGTCTAATCTACGATATAGGAGTAGCATGTGCATAAGGCATGGTGTGGCAGCATAGCCATAAAATGAAATAGAAGCGTGACATGAGGACCACATGAGGATGTGGCAGAATGGAACATAAGAAGCATGGGATGCATATAACGCATGTAGAATGGAAACAAATACTAGCCTGCACGGTAATGAGTGAAGAGGTGAAACCGTGCTAGGTGTAAGGGAATCTTAGATCTGGTAGAAGTGAGTGTCCATTGCACGAAAAGTTCTAAGTCTAAAAGATTAGATAGAGCATTCACAATAGTTAGATGATTAGATCTGATAAGATCACGTGACATGATAAGATAAGATCAAAAGATAAGATAAGGGAAAAAAATGTTAGACCCATAACAGTAGGTACATGGGAGATCTTATCCTTATCTAGGATATACTTACATAATCTCCCCTCTCTATATGTATATAAGGCTACCCTATGTGCCTCTATAATATAAGAGTTTTTCCCTCTTACTATTGTCTCTGTAAGTAGTTGCTCTGCCTCTAGCATTGCTCCCTTTGGGTTGAGCAATGCACCTGCTCAACAGGTTATGAGCCCCACAGCTTCACTTGCAGCACCTTCATCAGCTGCAGCAGTGAGCAAGCAACTCGCCTGATGATGAACACTGTGCCGTGTGCTTAGTCAGCACTGTGACTGATGGTCCAATCAACGAGAACAGTGCTCTATCAATGAGCTGCTTAGCATCTGATTTTTGTTCTGATTTTTAATCAAACAATTTTTCTGACTCCTCCTCATTCTCTAGATCACCATCAAACATGTCCAACGCACTTTTCGCCACCATGCCCATCTTTGACAGCACTAATTGAACAGACTGGGCTCTGACCATGACTGCTTACATAATGGCCATGGGCAACCACATCATTTTTGACACACATCCAACTTTACTCCAAGACAGCTCCAACCAAGACAACATCAACTCCTATGACCTCAAAAATGCAAAGGCCATGGGTTCAGTCCTCCTCTGTCTTGTACCCCCTATACACACTAAAGTCAGCAAGCATGACACCTTCCTCAAGCTCTGAGACGCACTCAAAATGGACTATGCAAAATCTGACATAGCCACCACATATGTGGACTTCTGCACAGTCCTCAACCTCAAAATTCCAAGTGACTCTCACCCCGGAAAATCCCTTGACCATCTCGCAATGCTTTTTTGTGACTCGATGAAGCTGATTTCAAGTTTCCCAATAAAGTCCAGGTCATGATCTTACTTGCAAAGCTCCCTCCTCAAATGGAGGTTGTAGCTCAAAATATCGCTACCTCAGACTCACTCACGACGACAATGATCAACTCAATTCACAAAACCCGTCCTTTTATGGGACCAGCATGGTGTGCGTTGTGGGAACACCCATGCCAAATCGAGCGATACTGGCAGCAGCTCCAGTGCACAGAAGCTGAGCGTCATCAAGTGAAACCTGGGCACACCCTCCTTCAAGCAGCAGCAGCACAGATTGGGTGACTCAAATGTGCCCCAAAAAGGCAGCAACAAGTGACCCAACAAACCATGCGCTGACTCAAACAAAGGCAAGGGCGCAACTAAAAAGCACCCTCGTGGCACTCGCAGGGGGAAGAACTGCAACCAATCATCAACAGCCAACCACAACCATGAGCACCATGGCAACATCACCTCCCTTGCCTCCATCATGCCCTTCATTGACATCGGCACCCCCTCGTCATACACACCACCTGTCCTCCATCCTGACCTCATCATGACACCCATGCATGACCTGCACTCGCTTGCACACCATCTTGGCGCCATGTCATACAGCCCCCTGGCCTTCACACACACCATGCGCATGCTCACTCTAGCACAGCACATGGGCCTTGAGGGCAGTGCTGAAATCACATGCACCCTCAAAGGCCCAGCCTCTTGGCTCCTGTTGCTCAATGCAGTATGCTTCAGCACTGCACATTCCTCCTCATTCACACCCATGCCCACAACCAAATATGTTGCAGCACATATCTCACCCATCACTGAGGACGCTCCCCTTCCAGGACTCCTCCCAGCTGATTTGGATGACAAGAACGATGCCCTGACCCCTACAAAGCACGCTTGTGTGCTGCTCACACCCCCAGCTGAATCCTGGGACATCGACATTGAAATCACCAACACAGCCAGCATCATGAATGTGCCATTTGATGATGCTGCGATGCTGTATGGTAATGATGCCATCTTCAGGGATGAGTTTCTTGATGAAATGTCAGTCTCTCCCTCTCCTTCTTGCTCAAGCACATCTACTAACTGTCTCTCCTCTACAGGATTGAGTACTAGTAGTATAAATAATGTAGCTACTGCCTCCCCTCTGTACAAAAATAGTCAAAATGATGAATTTTGTGCACACTCTGTTGCCTACTCCAGCTGTACTAAGTGCAAAGGAAAAGCAAAAGCTGAGCGTGAGCATAAGTGAATGATAGACTCAGGGGCTTCCCTACATTTCACTATGTCTATGGATGATTTTGCTCAATATGGGCCACTGGATCACCCCATATTTCTTAACACTGCCAATGGTCATACTCAGATCACAGGCAAGGGTACAGTCTTTTTGACAATACGCCCTGAAAATGGCCGCCCCTATACCGTGTGCCTATATCCAGTCCACTATGTGCCTGACATAAATTGTTGATTACTATCTATGGGCAAATTTCTTCAGGACAACATAACTGTGTGCGGTGATATGCAGCACATTACCTTCTATCAAAAATCAGGATTAGAATATCTTTCTTTCCATCCTCGATTTTACAATGATTCAATTTATTCAATTATGTCTCTTCCTTTTGAGACCACCCATGCTCATCTGGCTACTGTCTATACAATTGACTATCAGACTCTCCATCACTGTCTCACCCATCCCTCTTGTGATGTTCTCTCGCATGCAAAGAAGAACACTTGGAATTTTCTGAATATTACCATACCCACCAAGGACCCTCTATGTCCTGGCTGCGCTCTTGGGAAGATGCCTAACAAGGCATTCTTACATAACCCAGCTTGCACCACCAAACCCTTTGAGCTAATCCATTTGGATCTCAAATCCTTCCCAATTGATTCATATCAGAAGTACAAATATGTCATCATTTTTGTAGACAATTTCACTGGCCATGTATGGGCATCATGCATGTGTCTTAAAGGTGGTGCCATTACTGCCACATGTGATTTCCTCTCAATGGTATCAACTTAGCACTCTGCCAAAGTCATATCATGGATATCAGATGCAGGGGGAGAATATAAATCCAATGCTTTCAATGCACTTCTAAAGCAGCATGGCATCAAGATCCTGCAATCTGCCCCCCACACTCCTCAACAGAATGGTTACACTGAACGTTCCATGCACACCATAATGGATAAAGCTGAGGCAATGTGCCATGAGGCTTGCTTACCTCCTAGCTGGTGGGAATTTGCTGTACTCCATGCAATACATATCTACAATCACACCCCACTTCGTAGAATAAATTGGCACACTCCATATGAGTTGCTGCATGGTGAAACACTGAATATCTCTCACCTCAGAGTATTTGGTTATGGTGCTTATGTATATCTATCGCCTGATGTGCGAAAAGATAAGCTAGCCCCTAAATCTGAGCTTATGACATACATCAGCATTGCTCCAGGCAATGAGCACAATTTTATCTTTATGCACCACCCTCTCAATGTCATTTTCACATCTGCTCATGCAATCTTCAATGAAGCAATGTTTCCCCATTGTGTGACTGCTGGCAAGCATTGTAACACTCACGTCCAACAAGATGCTCCTCCCTTTGATCCCTCTGGGATCATGCCTGACCTCACCCTGCAAGAAGATGAAGATTTTCCTCCTGCTCACAGGCAGCGACCTGCACCACCTCAGGTACCTTCTAGGGCTGAAAGCCCTTCTCCACCTCCAAGGACTCCTAGTTCTCCTTCGGCTCCTCACCCTGTAGCTCCACCACAAGCTCCTTGCCGCTCTCAGTGCAAAAGGTGTATTCCTAACCATCCAGACAATGTCTACAGTGATTGCCACCCAGTCCAACAATTTAAGGACACTGAGAAACTTTCTTGATGGCAGGAGGCCATTCAGCCTCCACAACCACCAGCAGCACTAGCTGCACCAGAACCCAGTCCCTCCAATCCAAATCCTAAAATGGACATTGACCTAAAACCTGCCCTAAATGTAGTCAGTAGGTATATAATCTGAACGAGCACCACCAAGAACTTTAGTCAAGTTCTTGTTGGTTTTCCCCAACTATCTCTTGCCCCTACCAAGCTCTCTGGTGTGATTCAGCCCAAGACTTTCTTAGTTTTGAGGTTGTCAACAATGACCGTGATGCACGCCCTACTAGATAGCAGTGTGAATGGCATTTTCCTTGATGCAACCTGGGCCAAAATGAACAGCATCAGGATTACAAAACTCGACCAACCGATCCCAGTATACAATGTGGATGGAATCAAAAACTCAGCTGGAGATATCACCCATACAGCAGAATTAATCATAGACTATCAAGGACACCATGAAAAGTTAGTAGTGGAAGTTACCGACCTTGGTAGAAACCCCTTGATCCTTGGATACATGTGGCTCGCTAAGCACAATCCCGAGATCAACTGGCAGATGGGCTCTGTCAAACTCACATGCTGTCCAAGAACATGTTACCTTCTTTCGGATAGATCCATATTCTTGAGAACCTTAGAAGAAAAGGAACTCAATGACATGCCTTACATGTACCGTACATTAAAACGGATTAGCCGACTCCAGGCAATGGACAAACTGGAAAAGACTCCTGCAGAACTGGTTCCAAAGGAATTTCATGAATGGCTGGACATGTTTGGGAAGAAAGAATCCAAATGCATGCCTAAGCGTAAACCATGAGATCATGCCATCGACCTCAAGGCAGATTTCAAACCATGAAAAGGCAGGCTTTATCCTATGTCAGTTACCAAGCAAGAAAAGGTATTGGCATTCGTGGATGATCAATTATGAAAGGGTTACATCAGGCCCTCCAAATCTCCCCAAACCTCACCAGTATTCTTTATTCCCAAGAAAGATGGAAAGAAGCGAATGGCACAGGATTACTGTTACCTAAATGAAAACACAAAAAATAATTATCCACTTCCCCTCATCACACAACTCATTGATAGACTCAAAGGAGTGAAGCTATTTACAAAGATGGACTTACGTTGGGGTTATAACAATATATGCATTAAGGAAGGTGACAAGTGGAAGGCCGCTTTTGTCTGCCACTGAGGTGCTTATGAACTCCTCGTTATGTATTTTGGACAATGCAACTCCCTGGCCACATTCCAAGCAATGATGAACAACATCTTTGCCAACATGCCAGAAGTAGTCATAGTGTACATAGATGATATACTTATATTTACAAAAATGGACAACGTGGAAGAACACAATAAAATAATAAAAGAAGTATTATGTAGACTAAAGGACCACAACTTATTTATTAAACCAGAGAAATGCTTCTTCTGTGTTCCCAAAGTAGAATTCCTTGGGATGATTGTTACCCCTGAGGGAATCGAAATGGAGCAGGACAAGGTAAAGGCTATAAAGGAATGGCCTGAGCCGAGGAACGTAAAAGGTGTTTAAAGCTTCATGGGACTAGTGAACTTCTATAGGAGGTTCATAAAGGATTTTAGTCAGGTGGCTAGACCCCTAAATGATTTGATGAAGAAGGACTACCCTTGGCAGTGGTCAGAATGTGAACAGAAGGCGTTTGACATGCTCAAAGAATGTTTTACCACGGCGCCCATATTGGCTTATCCTGACAATGACTGTCAATTCAGGGTTGAATGTGACGCATCGGACTTCACAACTGGTGCTGTGCTATCTATAGAAAAGGAAGGGATCTGGCATCCAGTTGCCTTTAGCTCCCACAGTATGTCACCAGAGCAAAGGAACTATCCTATTGCCAACAAGGAGATGCTAGCCATCATAGAAGCACTGGAACAATGGCGCTACTACCTGAAAGGCTCAAAGTTCCCATTCAAGATATGGACGGATCACACCAATCTCCAATACTTCATGAAGTCTCAGGACCTGAATAAATGTCAGGCTTGCTGGGCTCAATACCTCACATGGTTCAACTATGAATTGGTCAAGAAGCCAGGCGCTTCTATGGGAAAAGCTGATGCTTTGTCCTGAAGAGAAGACCACACTGTGGGAATCAAACACAATAACAAAGGAGTCACGATGATTCCTGCAGAACATGTGAGGAATACGGAGAAAAAGGTGCAGGTCCACAGACTTGAAGAATCTCTTCTCAAACACATCAGGAACACGCAGTCTAAATTAATGTACACGACTCGCCAAGGCTTTGAGAATGACAAGAATGGACTCTCAAAGTTTAATGGCAAGATCTACATACTGGTGGATGACACGCTCCACCAGGACATTATAACATTATACCATGACTCCACCTTGGCAGGTCATGGGGGGTTGGACAAGACACACGAGCTGGTCTCACGATACTATTTCTGGGAGACCATGCATTCACAGATAAAGGACTATACATCATGATGTGAAAGATGCACTCAGATGAAGCTGACGAACATGCCTCCAGCAGGCAAACTCCAACTAAATCCTGTCCTGGAAGGTCCCTGGCAGGACATTTCTGCGGACTTCATTATGGACTTACCTAAAAGTGAAGGGTTCGACTTGATCCTCGTGGTTGTTGACTGCTTCTCCAAGGAAGTCCTATTTATTCCTATGCACAAGACAATTATATCTCTCAGCACTGCAAAGCTCTACCGAGATAATGTGTGGAAAGTCCACAGACTCCTGTTGTTACGGGTCTATATTTTTCACCCTTCACATGCTCACCTTTTTCGATCTTATCTTATCTTATCGCGTCACGTGATCCACCAGGATCTAATCGTCTATCTTATCGTGAACGCTCTACTTACATGTTTCTTTGGACTTAGTTGTTTCGTGCAATTGCTGCTTAGTCAGCATGGACACTCAACTCTTCACACGGATCTAAGATCCTCTTACACTGTCACGGAGTTCACCTTTTCACTTCATCTCCGTGCCGGCTATTATTACGTATGCTTCTATGCTTCTCTTCCATTTAATGTGCATGCGCATCACACATGTTATGCTTCTCTTCTCTTCCATTCTGCCACACCGCGTGTAGGCAGCATGCCATGCTTCTTTCTTCCATTCCATTCCCA
>JBBPSC010000101.1:0-32840 GCA_038093395.1 Baorangia bicolor
GTCTCACCCATGTCTTTCTTTAGCGACCAACCACATCATCTTCCTTGAAAAGTCCACACAAGAGATGCAGGCTCGTCTCCTCGTGCTGGAACAGGAAGTTCAACGGTTGCGTGCTGTCAACGAAAAAATTTCGCTCGGTGTCGGCGGCTCACCATCGCCTGCCAATAACGTCCATGGCGTTGATAGCAGGCCATTGTCGCCACCGCCTGAGCCAGGGATGCCGAGCCACTCTCTCACCCACGTGCAAGGGCAGGAGCCTCCGCGGGAGGACTCCCGCAGTCCAGCCGCGTCAGAAGGGTACTGAAATGGTACCAAATCAAACGCCCCACCATAACGGACGCTGCTCTTTTTTCATCCTCGTTTTCACAGTTTTCTTAACATTCTTGCCTCATTGCACATTCTGTATTTTTGTATTCCCGCTTTGGGCGAAACTAAGGGAGAGGCGACAAATCATACCCGAACAAGACTTGTCGAGCTTGCGGCGCTGGTCGCACAGCGCGGTGCGCGAAACATCTCCTTCCCCTTCCTCCCTCCTCTCCGCAAAGCTGTCAACGATTCGGTGTTGCTGGCCGGCTGCTCAAGTCTTATCTTGTCAATCCGAGAGCGCGCGATTATCAATCGTGCCATCTTGTTGATCGATAGGCCCGTCGACTTCTTTTCTCCCGACCTGCACTATCCCCAGTGGATTCAGTTCATATTCGCACAATCTCCCTTACGCCCCCTTCCCGGCCCTTTTCTCATTTTCTTATCACTCACTCACATCGCACCCTTTTTGACGGCCAACCATCCATTCATCGATACCATCAACACTCACACACATTACCCCCACGCGACTCTCTACGCCGTCCGTGATTGGATGCTTGCCCACCTTGCTACCACCGCAGGAACGATATAATGACCGAACGAACCGATTCTTGACGAATGCTGTACGAATTCACGCGACGGAACAAGCAAGGAAGAGCATGCGCCGAGTTTTATGACAACTCACCCGCCGAAGCAACTTGTAGTGGTCAGCTGTTCATACCGTCTTCTTTTTAGAAGGGGAGACTGTTTGGCCGTTGGCTCTCCTGAGGGGAGCTATTGTTGTCACCGGGTGCCCGCTCTAGCAGTGGGCTGGAGAAAAAATGGTCTACCGAAGGAGGGATGGTGATGGACCGCTCCCGAAGGACTGATCTAGCACCTGTTGTCAGTACAGTGAAATGTTTCGATACATCGAGCTACTCTGTTTTCATAGCCGTAGCACATGCAGATATCCTTTTCCTTTTTGCAATTTGAGGCATCCTGCCTGGTCACTTGGTAGATTTCATATGAGTTTTGTCAATAGCGACGAACGTGCTTGGTGAGTCGCCGCTGAGCGTCTGGCGCCAGGGTAAGAATAAGGGGGTATTGCCCGAGGGGGACCCTCGATTGCAATCGAGCTCAGCAAGCTCCGACCATGCACGGGAACCCAGAAACCCTAGTCCGTAATACCACAGATCAACGAACCGCGAACCCTGAGCGAGTTGCATTAAAGGCCCACGGTGCTGCGCAAGGTTACTCATCCTTGAACGTTACCGGACGCCCATGCCAGCCACCTGTCACTCCTGACCTGCCATTGGGGAACATTGGCAACGTGACGCAGCGAGGGTCATCTGGACCAAATGACGGAACTTGTTCCAGCCCGTACAAACCTGGGCAAGTGTTTACGCTCGTATAATTAGCCCGCTGTGTTCTCTGGCGCCTAGGACGCTCAAAACGAGAACTTATGTGAAAATGTTTGTGGTGAATACGGTATTTCTTTGATATCGGGGTTTCCACGCAGCTGCGCTCGGATACACGCGTGACGACCCTGATTTTGCGGCGCACGGATGGATGACTGAAGTGGACTAGTCAGTCGGAGCTTGAGCTAAATGGTCGAGAACGCAAATGATGCGACTTGGGCGGAGGGCTTCACTCAATGGGTGACCGGAACCGGCGCGCTCGTTGGGCCGTTTGTGTGGCTATCATTCCGAGCCGCCGTGGCGAACAATGTAGACACTCTCTCCATCGTCCTCCGCTGAGAGGGATGTTTGGCCATCGGGATCAGTAGATCGGTGCCGAGTAGTGAGCCACCAACAGCATCGTCACCCATTGCCGTAGGGAGAACCAGCACAGATCCAGGAAAGCTGCGGCGCCTTCCCGAATGGGTGGTCTACTATGGAACGAGGCGGAGATGAGTAGGGGGGGGTAGATTTTTCCATTCTTTGATTACAGGGGGGAGCTGTAGCGCAGGATGAGGTGATCTGCGGCAGAATGACATGAGGCAGTCCTGAATCGGCGGGCAGGGGGCAGAGAAGGAATCGCGGGAACAAAACAAGGTGAAGGTGGCCAAAGAGACCGATGGCAGCAGATCTTGCGGATATCAAAATCAATAAACTGATCAACGATCCGTTCCATGCCCCGCGCAGTTTTTGGGAAAATTGGACAGCGAAGAACCACGAAAGAGTCACGCGTGACAGCATCATGACATTCCCCTCGCCTCTCTCTCCTTCCAGTTGCGGTGCCAGCCTGTCAGGTTCTCGAGCAGCCCACAGCCAACTGGTAGGCGTTTTTTGCGCTAACTTAACCTAGTCACTCACAGGCCTTTCCGAGTCAGACCTGCGCTCAAACAGCGCGTTCTGTTTGGCAAGCGATCAAGGGACATGTCATCCCTTTTCATCTGGTTCATTTTTGACCAGCTTCTAAAATGGAAGGGAATCCTCAATACAATGTCGCTGGCCGTGATTCGTCCCATCGAGCCACCGCATGGAATGTTCTTTCACTCTTCACGCACATCTCCCAGTCTCGGGTGATCGTGATCGTTCGACCAAAGATTTTTCTTGTCTCGAAAATTCGTGCGTCCGTGCGATGTTTTTGCTATGTCCATCTTGGGATGGCGCTGAAACTATTCCAAACAGAGTAGGCCACGCAGCTGATGCGCCCTCTTTACGGCGTCCTTGGTTAAGCGTATGTTCTCGTGCCCTTGACTGGTCATGTCGCTTTTTGGCTGGAATTAGTTTGTAGAGTCATGTTGACGGCCATTGGCCACTCGGTAAGTATCCGAGGCGTGCGAGCGTGCGAGTAACGTGAGCAGAACAGGCATACACGCATTGATATTGCGATTCCAGACCATCTCCCCGATCAACGGAATATGTGCGAGTGGTTCTGACCAAGAGAACAATTTATGAGGCATTACTTCTTTCCCTCCTCTTGGTGCAAGTGGAGGTTGATGTGAATGCCGCGGGGAATGAAGCATTGCGTAGAACCAAGGTCCGTGACACGGTCGGTACTGCGAAGCACTCGGATTGCCCAGAGAGGAGAGAGTGAACGCCTTGCTGGTGCGTGTCTTTGCTTAAAGTCTAATTACGTGGGTAGGGTCACGTCACTGCCATCTGATGGGGAGTAGTGGCTCCATTTCCCGTCGAACAACGGAAGAGCGCTACGCTTCCCACATAGACCGGCTGACTCGTCAGTGCGTGATAATTAGATCGCTGACATTCATTTCAGTTGTGTGTGGGCAGGGATGGTGTGAAGGGGAATGTCATTGATCGTGAATTGGAAGTTGAATGTTGAAAGTGGAACAATAAGTGAAGTGTGATAACAGGGGTAGGGCTGCGTTTCGAGGGGAATCAGTCACACGGATCTGCGTATGACTTCAGCAGTAACGGCAGGGGCAAGTTTTTTCCGCTCAATTAAGGACGCACTAAAACCTTGGGGAGACAAAGGAGGTCGCTGGATATACCACGGCTAAAGGGAAGCATGTCATGGATATTTATTTTTTTGGGAAGAAGGAGGGAGGGGTGGGTTAGGTACGTGATAAGATGGATAAATGTAGACAGAAGGCGAATAAGGCGTCCGTGACAGAGGAAATGAAGATGACGAGCCGAGATTGCAGCGTGTGGATAAGGCAGATGATCGGTGGTATAGATGATGCGGCGTAGGCGCAATGGCGGTGCGAGATGAAGAAAACGTTGCAGGGATGTCGCAAGGGGAATGGAGGGCCAGGGGAGGGTAAGACAGCGAGCGGGGACAGGAAAGGCAGACGGGCGGCAATCCTCGGCCAAGCCGGATCTTGCTTGGTGTCTCTCACCGGGCCCGCGGGGCGGAGGACATGTGGAAACGGAAAAAGCGGTGCGGAGATAAATTGGGAAGGGGGCAAGGCGTAACACGGCAGGGTACCGGGGAGTACATCCACTCCTTCGGTTCACCACTTCCTATCTCTCTTTACCAGGTGGGAATATTACATATTGCAGGGACTACAAATTCCGGTACACGAGGCCGCTAAAATACCAAGATTCCCATTTATGTGATCGTGAGAATGCATACCCATATCGGGTGACAGTGTTTTGGACGAGGACGATATTTAGGCGGAATCAGATGGCCGGGTATTCCTCATCCTCCCTTAAAACTCCCCCGACCGCCCTCCTCCTCCTCCTCCTCACCCGACGTTTCTTTTCTTTTCTTTTCTTCTTCTTTTCTTCGCTTTTGTGTTCTATTGTGCGGTTGGGACGACAACGCCGGCTCTTTGTTGTTTTTCACGTAAGTCTATGACCTCCCCCAACCGACCAGCGTCTCCTCACCGCTATATCATCAGGTCCCCTCGTATTCCAGTTCTTTTTATTCAAACATTTCATCTTTGCATTTCTATCACGCCATGGAATCAACCCTCCTCGAGCACCCCCGCAGCCCCACCTTCATGGATGCCCCCTTCACTTACGACTCCCTCTCCAACCTCGAGCCCTACCTCCAGTACCCTCAGTCTCCTTACGGCGTCTCTGCTATGGCTTGTATGTATTTTGTTTCCATCATTACCATATATGGCTCACCTCTCCCCCAGTGCCCGGTCCTTCGTCTTCATCTCCTCGTCTTGACTTCAACTCCCTCAACTTGACCAACACCATCGGCGAGTACTCATACACCCCCTCCGCCAACTACACCACCGCTTCCCCCGGTCGTCCCTACACCCCACCCGACAACGGCATATCCCCCCCTGCCGTCTACAACCTCAGTGGTGGCGAGATCTCTTCCGATGGCCTCACTTCTGGCAGGCGCAGCCGCGGCAGTGGCACTCACTCACCCTCGTCGGTCCACAGTGTTCCATACGCTTCCGTCCCCCGTTCCCATCGCTTCAACCCCATCGCTGCTCCAGCTACCCGTTCGACGGCAAAGGCTCCGAGACGAAAGGCTCGCAACGATGACTCCGATGAGGATGATGACGACTTCCAGCCCGCCATCGCCACGGGAAGCACTACCGATATCCGCCGCGAGACCATCCGTCGTCAGCGCATCGAGTCAGAGCAGAGACGTCGCGACGAGCTTCGCGACGGTTACCGCAGGCTCAAGGATGCCCTTCCCGTCTCCAACCAGAAATCCAGCAAGGTTTCCCTCCTCGACCGCGCTACCACTCACGTCAAGTACCTCGAGATGACCGCACAGCAACTTCAGACGAGGCTCCAACAGGCAGAGAACGAGGTTCAACGACTCCGCACGTGCGTATCTCTCTACTTCATGTGTACAACCTTGACTCACCCTTCAGTCTAGCGTCAACGAGGCGTTGATGCTTGGCACTGCCGAGCAAAGACACGCTGCCGCCGCCGCCGCGGTCGCAGCAGCATCACAACAATCGCAGTCAAGCTTTTGATTGTTGGCCTCGTTCATCGTCCCGGACCTCAAAATGCCCGCGTCGTCGGTTACATTATCTTTCACGGACTATTATTGCAGAGATGATTTGCATGACTGGAATACCTGCCTGGATCGCAGGTCGCATCACTACAATGGACACTTAGCATCGCACATTTTTTATTTCTGCATTGTTTACGACACCTCACCCACGCGTGTCCCTCAGATCGGCTGGCCAATACCTCCCGGCATCCTTGGTTCGTAGACAGTTCGGCCGCGCCACCCCGCTCTTGGTGTGCAATTCTATTCGATGGTTAGCCTGTGGTTACCTGTCGACTGGATAGCCCCCATTAGAGCTGGAGATCTCGATGAACATTGGACTTTCTGGTCTTGGTTGATGGAAGATACGACAAGACACCCACGCAAGACCGCAGCACATGAGGCGTTTGGTCACGCCGCTCATACGAGTGGCGTGCTCGTCTTACGATGCTCGCGCGTCCATCTTGCTTTCTCACTCGTCCTCTGTCGCCTTTCTTTCCCAGTCCAACTCAGTCCACGCGCACTTGTAGGCGAACGACCCCTTAGTTGGGGTTACGTGCCTCGTGCGAGCCGATACATTGGCATCATCTCCACCCTCCACGTCTTCATATCACCATGGCCGGTTTGGTTTGCCGTCAGCACGTACTTGACGAGGACCGCACTACACATTGTTTATTACGCCCTGATTTATACGCACTCATATCACCAAGTAGGCGACTGATCACCGCCCGCTTTACGATTCCTCCCCCATCCAGACCTGTCGGCGGGTAATGGCGAGACGTCAACGTGTCTCTCATCATCCCCTTCGCCGCTCTCATTGTATGAGAGTGGCTCGCGCACACTGGTGTATTCATCGGATGGGATTCACGGAACGGGGTTTACGAGGGCTGTTGATGAAAGATCGTCCAGGATATGATATGCTCCCCCCTCGTCGCTCCTCAAGATTTCGCTCTCGTTGCGTTCGCCCCTCGTCATCTCGCTAGTCGACTGCACGTTGGATGCGCTTGAACGCCTCGAGCGAAACGTTGGTGTTGGTACTGGGTTCAGGGATTTCTATCGCTCCAGCCTGCCTGCTTGCAGGCACTGGAAATATCGCTATCCGGATCATGTTTCGATATGCCTTTGTCACGCCCGACTTGACGCTCCCCTCATGATATCGTGTTTTGCACACGCTACTAGCACTCGCCTCCCCCTGGCATTTCACGTCTGGTATCATTGTTATCCGCCTTTCTCTTTGACTGCTCATGTGCTAGTCGTTTCAGTCCCGCATTTAACTTGTAGGTATTGTGTGTATTTGTCTTGACTCTCGACATGCACCAAGCTGTACTGCGTCTACGATGTAGCACTGCTGTTCTTATAACCTATAGTCTATGAAACGACCATCGCTTCCTCTCATTGATTGTCTGATCCCGGATCTTGAGCTTGAGTGAACGAGCTTATCGATGAGGGAAATCCTAACTGGGAGCACACTGCAGCTTATCTGTTCGTACAATTAGACTTCTGTTCTCAAACCACAACGTCGACGCCACTGAACACAATGTCAGCACTAAAAGGAGCGGATTCTGAGAAGTTGGCCATCCAGCGCCAGGTGAAAATCAAGGTTGGCGCAGCCAAAAGGTGCGAGAGATATTTCCGCTTATCTCTTCTAGAAACGCTGACCGTCGTCGTATCACAACATCGAATAAAATGTTTCAGGCTGCTCAAGGAACACAATTTGTATAGAAAAGAAGAAGAAGACCACCATCGCAAGCTTGACCGAATCGTCGCGGAGAACGGCGAAGAGTGGGACATTAAAAGTGCTGTACGTGTTCCTAAACCTTGCCTGTCACACACCCACTTTGCTGCTACGTGTCGTGCGTGTGTGCACAGCGCGGAAATGAGAATGCGCTGAATTCAATTGCGATGTCTGTGTTCTCGTCTTCGGTGGCTCTTTGCCAATTTCCATTGGATGGATGTTTCTATAGAGAAGGTTATTCGAAGAGTCTCAGAGAATGATCAAGGACACTGGCGATCGCCTGGAAAAGGCTGTCCAGGAGCTGAAGACGCTCGTCGTACGTCTTCCATTTTACATGACGTAGATACCTCCTATCTATCATCGAGAAACACAGGATTCCGTCAAGTCGAGGCCAGAGTTCTCCGAAGACGAGGTGCTCCTGGAGGCCGAGAAAGTACTCACAGAAGCGACCGTGTAAATGCTCGATAGATGACTGAAGCAGCATGCACTTTAATTCATACCAGGGCACCGGTGACCGACAAGGTATCCTGAGAAGTTGTCTTGAGCTCCATACCCGCACTGTCGACGAACTTACATGGCGTCACTGGTTTTGGACGACACCCCATCCGTTTTCCTCCGTCCAATCCTCATATCAGAAATGCACGGACATTTTTGTTGTATCATATTCCTTACCGCCGCACCATTGCACTCGTTTTATTCCCGTGTGTCCATATCTACTCCACGCCGTTGTGAATCATCAGTGTTCCCGAGTTCCTCCTGTTCCCGTGCGGCCCTGAGGCGCGCGAGGGCATTCAGGATGCACACCCATGCGTCACGGCCTATTCTCTCTTCCTGTAACCCCAGACTGACCTCCCCCGTCCCTGGGCCGTCTGTGGGGATGGTCACGCCCAACGATGGGGGAACGAACCCGAGGGGTGGTGCGTTGATCGCGGAGGGGGCGATGCGAGACTGTCGTATGTGTGCGAGTGACGAACGGATGGCGACCTGTATAGACTACCAAGTGGAACAGTCCAGCGATGATTATATGTCGAATGCGCAAGCAGGGAAGGGAAGAGACTCACGTCCAGTCGCTCAAAGTATTCGCTCACTTCGAGCACGAACTGCTCGGAGCGTTCTCCTCCTTGGGGGAGGTTATCGTCGGGCCCGTCTGTCTGTGGCAGCGTGAGCAGCGACACAGACGACGCAGCCAGGGAGAGCAGGCGTCCAATGTCCTGGGGATCGATCGGTTACGGTGATTGATGGGAGAAGGAATGGATCAGCAAACCCGCTCTACTTCTCCGAGTGCGTATATTTGACGCGCCGTTCGGCTCGAGGTCCATATCGGATCGATCTCCTCACTGGGTTCATGCTCTGTTCGCTCTTCTGGCTGCGACATGAAGGTAAAATGCACTTGGTAATAGACGGCAACAAATGACATTAACTCGGGTTCATTCGCCACATCTTCCTACTCATGAGGATCGTTGATCGACGGTAAAATCAAATATGTTCTCCAACATGCAGAGCAAATAACACAGCAGAGCAAGTAACAAATACAACTGAATTATCGGGTGGTGTCATAATGTAGTCGTCTTAGGCAAGTTTCGCCTTCTTGGTGGGCTGCGGCGCAGGTTTAGTATCCCCTTCCTTGCGCTTCTTCGTCCCTCCCCCACTCTTGATGCTGCTCAACATGTCCTTGATCCTGTCCTTGACCACATACGAGATCCTGCCGACCTCGGAGTCGGCACCATTAAACGTGATCGCGTTTCGTATCATGAGGTCCATGTCAGCCTCGAAGGCTTCTATTGAGTCGTACTTGTCGTTGTCCAGCTTCGTGCGAATCGTTCTAAGGTCCCTTGCATCCTTCTTAGGAATTACTTGGAAGTACGTCGGGATGCCCAAGAGCACGGGGTCGACGGGCTCTCGGAAGACGAAGGAACTAGGCAAAAAGGTAATCAGTCAAGTCATCTCGAGTCAAGTTGCTGTGATAGAACACTTGCATGTCTTCTTTCACCAATGTCGTCATGAGTCCTTGCAAACTTCGTTTCTCTGCCCAAGAAAGCTTTTTCTCATATGCCTTGGCCCATTCCTTCTTGAACGCTCTTTCCACCGCATCTGCACAGTTCACAGGGTACGTTGTAGGAGGATTGAATTTGCGACAATTGTTAAAGACGAGATCGGCGTCCTTGGCGAATTCCTCCATTGTGGAATATTTGCCTTCCGTCAAATTTTGGCCCATTGTGCCAAAGTCCATCGGATGGGCGATCTCCTCATAGTAACTAGACATGGGTCAGTACCAATCAACGTTTCTACTTGTGGATCAAACTCACGTGGGGCAGCCATCCCTTACTGGGTCTACTGGTTGGGCAAAGATGGGATACTCGGGAAGTTTCGAAATCACCCTCAGCACATCTCTACATTTCTTCTCGTTCAATGGAGTGGTAGAATGGGTAGCCCGAGGCTTTGAAGGCGTAGGCTGAGCGCTGGCAACCTCCCGCTCTTTCCCTTTGATGGAGATGCGTGGTGCCTCCGGAGCTGGTGCGGGAGTTGGCACAGGTTCGGATCCCTTCTTCTTGGGCTTGGGAGGTGGTGCAGGAGCAGTCTTTGGCGTAGGTGCAGAAGGTCGCTCGGGGACTGGCGTACTCGTGCTGCTAGAGGGCATGCTCTGCTTATCTTTTCTCGATATAGGCGCAGCAAACGTCAAAACGTCCTCCTCTTCACCTTCAACATTTGGTTTTCGACGCTTTCCGGGGGGTCCACTACCCGATGCCTTGGCCGGAGGTGATTCCCTGTTCGATTCTGCCATCTTGCGTTGACGTTTCTCTTCATCCTTTTCCCGTTCAATCGCGATAACCTCTTGAAGCAGGTCGTGAGATCCATCGTCGACATACGGTGGTGGCGCCTCGTCTGGAATCTTCGGTTTGCGGACCTTGAATTTAGGTGCTTTAGAAACCTCCGCTGATTTGTCGGCTGGCTTTTCAACCGGCTTCTCGTTGGCTCTCTCCGTAGGTTTGACTTGGGCGCCGCCCACTTTCAGCTTGATAATCGGCCGGGGAGCAGGCTGTTCGGAAGTGACGGGTATCGACGCTGGCCTTGAAACTCGCGTAGGTGGTGGGGGAGGCTTCTGAGGCAATTGTTTGACCACGATGGATGGTAAGTCTTTACCGGTAGGTTCCGCGGCCTTGTTGGCGGCCTCAAGAGTCTTGTTGATGCGATTCCACACTGATACCCCGTGTTGCTTAGCGACAGACACCACCTGAGAGTTAACCACTCACATTTCTCAAAGAAGGTCTCAAGGAATATAGCCTCGGTGTGCGCATAGCTACCAGCGACGTTGTATTGCTTCGCGTTTGAGATCATGAGGAGGAAGTCGGTCTCGAACGCAAAACGATCCTTGTAATGGCCTTCCTCCAGCTTGGCGCCCATAGTACTTAGATCCATCGGGTTTTTTATCACCTCATAGTAGCTAATAGGAGTTCATTATTGCATAGATCAACAACGAAAATGGAGAGACACAAACTTTGGTGCATGGTCCCGTACAGGATCAACTGGCTGCATAAAAATCATGGCATTCTTGTGCAACTTTAGTTTTTTGAGCGCGTTGCGACAAGCACGCAAGTCGTTCACGCTCATTCCACCTGTTTGCGCTTTGGGGACATGAGGTGGCTTGATGACACCCGTAGGTCTTGCCTTTGCCTTTGGCTTGGCCTTCGTAGGCACAGGAGGTGGCGGCATAGCTCCGGAACGTCCGACAGCAGTGGGAGTGGCAGCAGATGGCGTCGAAGGACGAGCTGCACTGGGCACGATCTTGAGCTTGGGAGGAGCAGGAGCTGCCGATGCAGCAGGAGCACGCTGAGGTGGACCACCAGTCTTGATCGATCGCTGTGCTTTGGCCGATACTTTGACTGTAGGAAGCTGAGGGACTTGTTCTACCACGGGAGTTGGGGGAAGGTGAATGGTGACTTTAGGTGGTGTTTCTTCGACACCTCTGAGAACGATGTCTGCTAGCTTGATGGCGCCCCATCGAACTTCTTGGTCAACGTCAGGGGCACTAACCGTGTTGACGCTTGAGTCAGGCGTGTCAAAGGCGCAAAGGGCGTGAAACCACGTACAGTATGATCGGCATCAAGAATTCACGCAAAACTTCATTCTTTCCAATCTCGCGGTCTTTGCGGAGGACCTTAATCATGAGGTCCACGTCGCTCTTCTTGGCCTCTTTGGCCTGAGGAGGCATAGAGCCATCCTCTTCAATAAGCAAGGACTCTGAATCTTTCAATGCATTCTTCATCTCGCCCATGGAGACCAGGAGGGCCAGGCTCTGACATGCGCATCGGGCCACATGGCGCCGGACAACTCGTGAAGGGTCATTTGCCATCACTGCCAGAACATACCGCATAATGGCGGGTGTATACCATTTGGACATGAAGAGTCCGTCGAAGGCAGCGATCCGGACCTGAGTGTAGTTTCCCTCACTGATCTCGATTAGCAAAGCAAGATAAGGCTACAATCATGAAAATTACATACCGAGCGAGTGGAAAGAAAACTCTTAGGTCATTCGGAAGCAGATTGGCAGCCGTCATGAGAAGGTAGAACTGAACTCAATTTATAAATGAACCGCACTGCATTCAGGGTGGGAACACTGACCTCCAAGGCTGCAATTGTGACAACATTATGAGGTGAAGGAATTAACCTATCCATGCTCCGATACCTGCTAATCTCATCAACCGCTTGCTTCAGCAAATTGGCGTCCTCGGCACTATGTTCGGACCGTACTTCTTCCTTCAAGAGTTCACCACGCTCTGGCGGAGCAGTTGATACCGTGGCACAGGCCGCCATAGAAATGAGAGTGCAAATATAGAAAGCATCAGAGTACTGTGACGCCAAATGAGCTTGTGTTTTGTCTTGAGTTCGGTGACACCTACTAAATTCGCCGTGTTATCATTGTATCGCAGTTGGTCCACGAGGAATTGTCGGACTACCGCGGGAGTCTTGCCGTTCTCAAAACGTATTTGAGAGATGGCATGAACAAGCGCCTGCACCGTCGATAAGCCTCATTTGGACTAGACGAAACACGTGATAACGTACCTTGCGAACAAAGTACTCCGAAAGGTCAGAAAAGTCGTTTGGTTTCGGAACATAATTGTGTGTAAACAAGTCTTGATTCGCTTCTTCGGGTTCATAGCAGTATCGCAAGAAGAGCTTGAAGAGATGGAAGAGACCTAAAAATTCAAGTCGTCGAATGGCACACTACCCGCGATGTCATCGATGATCTGAAGGGAAGAAGATCTTCTCGACTTACGTTGACGAGCGCGGTCGCGGCTTCACACCGTATCCGATAATAATAATTAGAGACGAGTACCGTCTTAGTAAACGTGCTAGAAACGATAGCAGTCGGTTGTTTGGCAAGGGCATGGATAGCCTAAGTCGAGTCAGGCAGTCGTGACGCGGGAGTACACAGGATGAGCTCACCTCAAGCTGAGCGACGACATCTCTATCACGCTGTAGCTGAGAGACCCACATGAAATCTGGTTGCTCGAATGCAATGGCGGCGATCCATTCGAAGTCGGCATCCATTCGAATCCATTCGTACGTGGCACCGGACATAACCTGTTCGTCCTCTTCCGTCCAATCAGCCACTTTCCAGATCTCTCGTTCCTTCTCTTTCTCCCAGATCTCTAGCCCGAATCCCATGTCGATGAGGCCCATAGCCTCAGCAGCTTCGGCGTCACCTTCCGCTGCTGCTTGTGCGGCTGCTTGGCGGGCGAGGTAACGCTTAGTATTTCGACGGATACGCTTGTATTTTGTGTTGAAGGGGACCTCGTAGCGCTTGAACGGAGACCTAATGTCAAGCACATGTTCGTAGGGCGTCCCATCAGCTTCATGTATGCGAACAGTCATTTGGCCCTGTTAACGATAGTAAGAGGCAGGCACCTAGGGACCTACATACTGGCAGACATACCTCAAAGAACGAAACAGGCTTAAAAAGCAATTTCGACACTTCGTTGTGTTCGAGAGCTCTGTAGGCAGGAGCCTCCTGTCGCATGGTAATCTCCACGGCCATCTTTTTCCGGTTAAATGACGCAGAGAATCCAAATGCGGGACATCCACTCCCGTATATCCACTGCTCTGCGAACGAGCGCAAATCGATACCGCTCACCTTCCTACAAGTACGAAGAAAGGAATGGGTCGAGAGGCAATTATTCGGCAGCTCGCCACTGATTGCAGACAGAAAGATTTTCGGAAGGACACGAGATAGGCCAAGCGAGGTGCCAGACTTCCCAAGTCGTCGATCGAGAATATGAAGCACAAGTGGTGCCTTCAGGTTGACGAATGGAAGTGTAGCAGCATCCGGGGGATCGAGATGTTGGGGCTGACAAATGGGTGGCATTGAACCGTTATCCCACTCAACAACGCGTTGCATGTCTCGCTTCAACCGGTAGCGATACTCGTTATTACCAAATAATTTGCGGATGAAGAGCCCGGTGATGTAGAGAGCAAGCCCATTGACGAGCCAGATATCGGACCATGCTTTGGATTGGATATTGATACCCATCCATTGGCATGCAAGACTGTGACTGAGCGCCTGCCTGGTCTCAATTACTTGCTCGATGGCATCTTCGCCGTGGAGAAGATCGACGCTGACCAACGAAAGGGTTGCGCTATCGAATCGTTGAACCGGCATCTCGTCGACGGCAACCACCTTGAATGAACCAAAGGGGTACGAGCCAAAGTCCGTGCTGTAAAAGTTCATCGCCGAACGCAAGAATGACGTCGAAGTATGTAGCATAGATTCTTGACCAGGCAAACAGAACGCATGCATGAGTGGCTGCGTGACACCTGATGCCTCTTCTGACGAGTCCGCAGCAATCGAATAGACATGGAAGGGCCCCGCAGCGAAGGCAACGTGTTGTACCGACGTCAACACCGTTTGTGCAAAGAGGAAGATGATCTTATTAGAGTTATTAGGATGAGCAACCTACCATGGCACGTCAGCGTAGCGCGGAATGGAACGGAACGGAGACATGCCTGTTCCACGAGGTCTCCACTGCAGATAACCACAGTCGGTATGGCCTCTTGTCGCTCGCTAAACTCGCCATCTTCGTCCCGCTGCGTCAAGTCGGACTCCTCCAGGTACCTCGGAACAACAAACTCGAATTCCCAAGTACACTTTTCCCAAAAGTTATCGACACAAGGGACCCAACATCTCGCAGCGTCGGGAGAGGAAGGGGTAGTATATGCATGGGGAACACGCTGTGATAGATGAGGATCTCGATGAGGTGTACGCGCCCGTTGGATACACTTACATATGGATATGCATCCGTGGGGAGCACAAACTGTATACCATCTACAGGGTTTCGGAGGCTATAGTCAATGCGAACGACGATAGGCATGAACTCCGGTCCTGGAGCTGGAGTCTGTGAAGGGCCAGGGGTCTGGGGCTCGGGGGTCGCAACTGATTGTGTTACCTCGAACTGAGCAACTACGCCAAGAAAAAGGAAAGACGAGGAGAGGATGTTCACCTTCGCTGGCCACTCCATTTGCCATTGAATGTCCCACATGGCCAGATTGTCTCAGGGAAACCTCTTTTGGGACGGCGATGGATAACTCTCCTTCATCTCCCTCTGCGAGTGCAGAATAAAGCTTTCTCTTGAGTTCTGGGTATGTATGGCAATCCTGCGGTGTGGAGATGTTGATGTGTGCGAGCGGATCATGATGGACAAATTCAGCTTGATGGGATGCAACTGTGACTGAGTGGATCGCTTGGAAATCCCAGGAGTCAAAGGGAGGGAGCGACGGAAAGTGCAGAAAGAGCTACATACTGCACTGTCTAGAATGGAGATGAATGGTCCTTAGGTTTGCATTGTTTGGTACAACGGTGATTTCGGTGTATCCCTAGAGGAGAGAAGGGAAACGTTGCTGCGGTGAGTGATGCTCGTTGAGGGGTGCATAGGTAAGACAGCGCACCCAAAGCGAGCCCGAGAAGTCAATTTCCAAGACAACCTTTTGGTGGCTAGTAGAGACGCGCAGGAGGTCAGTCTGAGCGGGCACGGAAGAGAAAAAAAGGATGCTTATAGAGAGAAGCCACGGCGGGTGTGCTCGCGTTGCATCCTTGACGTTGCGCACGGAATTAAAGGGAGAGCGCAACACTGTGCTGTACGATGTAAAAGGTAATGAACGAAGAAGTAAAGTCGGTCAGCTGTTGCGACACCCACAGCGAGCTTTGGGTGGGACTCATTCACGAAGCAACCGACAAATCATTACGTAATACTCAACCAACTCAGTGGCAGTGCTCATTTCCATCCCCTCGATCATCAGTATCCATCTGACCTTTACTACAAAGATGCCCCAAAAATCATTATTCAGGCAGCCAGGGGCAAAGCATTTCCAGCTTGTCCATAGATCACAAAGAGATCCTCTTATCCATGACCCCGATGCCTCACAGCACGTGCTAAAACCCTTTGTGAGGGGAAACGACAACAAGGTCTGTCTCTCCTTGTCCCTTCTCTTTGTATTCCCGACGCGAGACCACACAGGGGAAAACCCGTGCTGACCTAGAGGCTATCCTCGCTCCAGAGGTCATCGAACACGATATCCGTGTCAATGTCGGAGAGGCTGCCCTCTATGGCATCTACTTTGATGATACAGAGTACGACTACATGCAGCACCTCCGTGCAGTGGGGATGGAACAAGAAGGTGTAGAAAGCACCCTCATCGAAGCACCGCAGCCTCGGAACAAATCCAGATCAAAGGGAAAGGGAAAGTCGAACACAGCCGACCCCCTGGGATTACAAGACCTACCCGCAGAGGCATTGCCCTCGAAGACGGAGATGCCCAGAAACTTTGAGACACAAGAAGCCGTGCCATCCTCGATCGCCGGGTTTCAGCCGGACATGGATCCTCACCTCAGGCAGGCACTGGACGCCCTTGAAGACGGTGCATTCGTAGACGATGAAGCAGAAGACGATTTCTTCACAGAACTGGTCCGTGAAGGTGAACGGGATGGGGAAGAAGAAGTTGATTACGAGTTCTATGAATACGGACCCCCTGAGGCAGGGAGCAACGAAGGAGGAGGAGGCGAGGATGAGAGTTGGGAGGCGAGATTTGCAAAATTCAAAAAAGACCAAGAGAATGCGCCACCACCCCCTGATTCCGACGAGGACGCTTACTCTGAATGCGATGATACAGTTGGCAACCTGCCGAAGCTCCCGGTGATTGGTGGTAAACGTAGACGAAAGGGTACGTCGGATGCATCAGGGTACAGCATGAGCAGCTCCTCGATGTACCGCACGGAGGCTTTACTTACACTTGATGAACGTTTTGACCAAGTACGTGCATTCTTGCGTCCTGCACTGATATTATTCAAATGGTCATGTTACCTCTAGCTGATGGCGAAGGAGTACGGCTCGGACGAGGATGCCTTGGATAACGATGAACTGGAAACAGCGTCGACTAGCTCTTCGTTATCTTCTTCCTCTGCTCCGGATCTAATAACATCTCGGGAAGACTATTCTCAGATGGTGGACGAATTTATGGACAGGTACGAGTTACTTGGACGAAAGCTGAAGCCTGTGCTTGCTGGGGAGTCCGGTGCGGACAAGCTGGAGACGCTCAGACGTGCGTTGGGACAAGATGAAAGAGTAAGGGTAGTTGCTTTGGGGGCAGACGATGAAAAGGAGTTGGACGACGATGAATTGTTCAGAGCCTACAATACCAACGAGAAAGAGGACCGGTGGGACTGCGAAACTGTTCTGAGTAAGTGGACCGGGTGGTAGGGTACGATATACTGACAGGTCCCAGCGACACATTCGAATCTGGAAAATCATCCACGTATAATTCGAGCACGGTCGTCGAAGCCTGTACCGAAGATCAAGCTTGATTCACGCACCGGACTACCTAGTGTCACGGACGGTGGGATCAAGGGGGGTCAAGTGCTGGATACATTGGAGGAAGACGAACAAGTGAAACGTGGTATGCAAGCCAATGAAATCCGATAGAACGATGCTCATTCCCGCTGCTTCTAAGTCGTCAAACAGACTATCAGTCGCCCTCGAGATGAGCCGAAAGAAGACAAAAAGGCACGCAAACAAACTGTAAAGGCAGAACGACAAGCACGGCGTGCAGACAAGAAAACGACGAAAGAACAGTTCAATTCCGAAATTAAGCATCAGGCACGGGAGTTGTCTAACAAGACAAATATGAGCAGGATACGGAAACTGTGATGGCGACTGGTAGCGTGTAGTAATGGAACAGGGGGTTACCCATAAGAGGCAAACCAGAGTGGACCGAAAGTAGTCGGTCGTTATCTTGTACTTGGACGATACGTCGAGCCCTCTCGCGACGATGGAGTCGCCGCTGCTTCGCTCACCGGTGCAGAGCACTCACAGCGTGGCCCCGGGTAGGTCGCGGAGCTGCTCCAAGGTGGCCGACGATGTGACCAGCTTGACGTCGTTCAACCCGTTCTCGGAGGAGGACGAGAATGACCAGTCCTCGTATGCTCTCGTCACGTCCCTTTTCTCCCGCATGAAGAGCAGCTTTGCAACCCCCCTCGCTGCTGCCTCCCCTGCACTCCCTGCTGCCGGTCCGCAATCAGTCCCGAACAACGACCAGCGACGTCCTTCCGCAACTGTCTTACACAATAACCTTTCCTCGTTCTCTTCAAGGTCCTCTTCGGAGCAGCGCCCAATTTCCCTTAAACTCGTGTCCGCCGTCCCCGCCCCGCCTCTCGTTTCTCTCACCCCCGTCGTTTTTGAAGCGCCGTCGTTCGGCCACGATCCCGACCGCTCGCCCTCTCGCGGCGCTCATGTTCCCCCGTTTTATGAGGCTCCAGATGGCGGCGCAATCGGAACGTCCATCCCTGGGTTCCCGATCCAAGATGACGCTCGCAGCATACGCACTTCTGCTTCTCTCAACAGGTCAGCTTCTGTCTCAAAGGTGATTCGCAGAATACGCGGAGAAGGCATGTCGAAGATCAACATCACCCCTTGATTCTCCCTGAATACATTCCATAGGATTGTCCCGCGATTATTGGATGGACGACGAGAACGCAAAGGAATGCTATGATTGCAAGAGTGTCTTCACAACCTGGCGAAGAAAGCATCATTGTCGGATATGTGGCAAGTCCTAAAAATCGCTCATATTATTCTTTTTCTCTGAACCTTTCCAGGTCAAATATTCTGTTCCCGCTGTGCCTCCAACATCATCAAAGGTTCCCGCTTCGGTCACGACGGCATGGTGCGAGTATGCAACCTTTGCCTCGAGAAACTTGCCAAGGTAGACGAAGATGAGGACGATGACCATCGTTCTATCGTCTCGTCAACCACATCGCCTTTCCCCGCCCACCAGCTCGGCTCAGATACCTTTACCCTCGGCTTAGGCCATCATCCTCAATCTCCCTTCGCAGCGTCGCAGTTATTTGGGCGTACAGATGAACCCTTCAGTTTATATTCTATCGCAGAAACAAAACGCTTCGCGTCTTCCTTCGAGGACACCACATCCACCACCCCTCTGGAATGGGAGCCTGTTCGCGACTCCACCGCGCCCTTCCGCAGAACCCTCACAGAGGACGAAAAGGACCCCGCGACACTCGGTCAGCAGCAGAACCAAGCATACACACCACCTGCTACGGCCCCTCGTGCTAAGACGCCTATCGATTTTCCGGTCACCGTTCCAGTAAATGTCGACAGGTCTGCGATGAGCACGATTCAGTTTCCTTTGAGCTCCCCGGATAATTTTCCCGGGCCAGACAGTCCCGTGACATATGGGGCGATGAGGTCCAGATTTAATAGTTTCGGAGATTTTGATGGTACAACCCCTTTCATCAGGAGCAGGGTACAGAGTCGCCTGGACAACTTCCCGACTGTCGAGGGGTGGCGAACGAGACGCGATTCCACCGCGTGAGTCGACTTTTCAAGATTCTTGAACTCTCCACTAAGTCTCCCTTGGCTCTTAGATATGCTCAGGAACTCAACATCATTTCCATGTTCCATCTCCGCATCATGCTGCGTCAAATGCTCACCACTGAAAACATTCCCAATGTCAAAGAATGGGAGGAAACCTTGCTTAAAATCTCCCTTCGTATTGCCCGCGAACTCACTTTCACTGCTATTCCCTACCATCAAGGCGAGGATATGGATGTCCGCCGATACGTTAAGATTAAGAAGATCCCAGGTGGGGCTCCCTCGGATTCGGAGTACGTCGACGGTGCTGTCATCACAAAGAACGTGGCGCACAAACAAATGCTGAGGTCGCAACGTAACCCGCGCGTTATGCTTGTCACTTTCCCCCTCGAATTTCATCGCGTCGAGGGTCAATATGTTCACTTCGGCCAAATCCTTCGCCAAGAGAAAGAGTATCTCGGCAACCTAGTTAGTAGAATCGCAGCGCTAAGACCTCACGTCGTCATGGTCGAGAAGAGTGTGTCGAGGATTGCATTGGAGGGGCTTGCTGAGCACAATATCGCCGTCGCTCGCGCTGTGAAACCTTCTGCCGTCTCATTCATAGCCCGTATGACACAGGGAGACGTGTTCTCTTCCATGGACAAACTCGCTCTCGAGCCACGTTTAGGTCATTGTGGGCGCTTCCGCGTTCAAACATTCGACCACCCTCTTATCCCAGGACGACGTAAAACCTACATGCGCTTCGAGGGCTGCAATCGCGACATGGGGTGCACAATCATCCTGAGGGGCGGAGATTTTGAGACGCTGAGAAGGGTGAAGAAAGTCACGAGGTTTTTGACCTTCATCGTCAGAAACCTGAAATTGGAGACGCATCTTTGGAAAGATTCGGTAATCACACTGCATTCCTTGTCTTTGGAAGCCGTGCCCGCGGTCATGACGAAACAGGGACAGTTAGTCGATGGTGCCAACGGGAATGGAAACGGGATCGGGATCGGGATCGGGTCTGGGGCGTTGGTACCAGCGTCGGTGTCGTTGGTCCAGTTGGCAATTCCCACGGACAAGGAGAAGTCGAAAGCAGATGTATTGGTGACTGAGGATACGGAAGAGGAAGATCTCCCTGATGTGGACGCTGAGCAACTCAGGCTTTCGAAACGTATCCAACAATCCATCGAGCCCTACTACAAGACCTTTATTTCTGTTTCCGCCACACTACGGTTTCCACCCCCTCAGCCTATACTGCGCATGAAGGAACTGGACGAGGAACTTACGCGAGTTCAGTGCGCGTGGGAGGACGACCTCGTGCGACGAGAAGAGAAGGGAGATATTGACAAGCTCAAGGCCATCGACAAAGCACCGTCTAGCACACCAACGCCCGAGAGAAAAACAGTGGATATCCCATCGAGCAACAGTACTCAAGACACAGAAGACGTCAAAGCACAGATCGAAGCCCTCGTCCTCCCCCCTCGCACGCCTTCTCCTGAAGCTGATAAACATCTTCAGGTCGAAGATCCGAAAGGCTACTTCGACCCTCAACCCATTACTTCTGGGATTATTTTGCCTGGGTCCCCCTTCGTTGTCTCCCCTCACCCCATCAACATGGCAGGTCCTCCGGATGTCGAACCCGTACCCTTGAAAACTACGACAGACATTGCTCTGGAATCTCAGCTCAGCCTGGTCAAATATCGTTATGAAGAGCAGCGTCGAATCTGGGAGTGGTATTTGCGCAAGAATGCAGACGACTTCGTCGTCGAGAAATACCAATGTATTGTTCTATGGCGGTACACAGTTCCTATCGAGGAATTTGGAACCCGACGTGCATGCTTCGCCCCCGGCTTGCACTACATCACATTTTACGGCGAAAACGATTGCACGCTCGGCCAGTTCATCGAAAAGGCCGTGAACGATACGCTGGTGCAGTTCCTTGACCCCAAAGCAGTGTGTGCAGGGAAAGGGTGTAACCAACCTCTCGCACGGCATTGTCAAGTGTTCGTGCACAATGACACCAGGTTGGCTGTAGCTGTCGAACAATGGGATGGACAAATCAAAGCGAGGAACATTTACCCCGCCCCGGATATGATCACTACTTGGAGCGCATGTCGGGTCTGTGGGTCGGCGACACCATTCATACCCATCTCTGAGGAGATGCAGCGGTATTCGTTTGCCAAGTTCCTCGAACTTCACTTTTATCCTGCGGACGTCCAGCTCGTACAAGGTGCTGGGTGTCAACATAATATTTACCAGCACCACATCAGATATTTCGCTACAAGGGGGATGACTGTGCGGTTCCAAGCGGATCCCGTGACGCTGCATGAGATCGTTTACCCTGCAATGCGCATCCGTATACGCCCCGAAATTCAGCTCGAACTGAAGAATGCTGACTTTGAGAGGCTGCATAGGCGGAATACAGCATGGTATACCGCGCTCGTTGATGACCTCAAGCTCATCAGCATCGACGCTGCTACTGGCGAAGAAGAACACGACGCGAAGCTCACGGCAGACATCAACAATCTCATCTCACGTGCAGAGGCAGAACGACAGGAGATCACCCAGCTTATCAACAAGGTCTATCAGGAGTCCTCACCAATGGACACACTTGCTCTCAACCAAGTTCGTTCATTTAGACAAGACCGCATCGTCGCTTGGCAGGCCGACTTTGACAAGCTTCCTAAGCCGCGGAATATTGAAAAGAGTGGGCGCCGAGTGTCTGCATTCGACTCTATGCGGGTGATGTGGCCGAAACGGTACGACCTTGCGAGTCCGTTCGGCGAGTCGCATATGCCTTCCACAAGTGTTTCGGAGGCGGAGGAAGGGGGACCGAGTAGGAAACGGGTCACGAGCGATTCGTTAGTCTCGAGTGCATCAGAGGCGTCGGAGGCAGAGTTGGAGACACATTTGGAGAAGCCTGTGGAGAGACTGGCCCCGTTGAGAAGCGACGAGGAGGCACCCAGTGTACCACCCGCTGATTTAACGTCTCTAGCAAAAAGGTCAGACCCGGATAGTGACTCGACTATCGGAGCCTCGAAAGAGGAACCGGTGTTATCCCAGGCTCGCCGTAGTAAGCAGGTACGTCTAGAAGCCTCATTATCTCCGTGACCAGCAATTGATCAGGTTATAGGCAAAGCAGGCTGAACAAAGCGAACCCGAGGTGGACCGTCCCCCTCCACGTGTCTCTCGCCTCCCTCGCCGGATATCGCAACACCCCAGTGTCGCAGAACTTGTCGCACGTTACCAAGACTTTATCCCCGCTACCGGTGTCGAAGAACTCGCCAAGACCGCACTTGCCCCTCCTCCTCCTGTTTCCGAGAGCGAACAGGAAGACCTCACTACAACCTTGTCGAACGTAAATGTGTCAAGGCCTGTTTTACCACGCAATACCATTCGTGGGAGGCACAGACACGAACTCACTAAAAAGCCTTCTACGTCTGATTTCGAATCTGGGTATGCAGCGAACGCAGCACCAAGGTTTAGGAGGTCACTTGGAGGACACGGACAATATACAGCGAGAATGCTGGGAGGATCGTCTATTGACTCTCTAGCTCCCTCCAGGAGGACATCCCCAGATAAGAGAGGGTCGAGAATGGTTGAACCCCCGTCTCCACCACCAAATGGGAAATTGCTGCCTCCACCTTCAGGACGGACAGTGAGGGGGAAAACATCTTCCAGAGGGTTGGGCAGGGATGTACCCCAACAACGGCCCACGTCGAGTAGCGCGTCCAAGCCAACGTTCAGGCGACCTCCCCAGGGAGCCGGGACGAAGGTTTCAAACATCGCGAGACATTTTGAACGTATCAATCGGGAGAATGAGAGGGCTAATCGGCGGTATGCTGTCATCCGTGGACGCAAAGTACGCCCAGTTGCATCTTCTCGTGCGACGGTAGAAGTGTTGGAAAGCATCAAAGATGCCATCAAGGACGAATCCGACACATCTGACAGTTCGAGTGAGGCTGATGACGAAGGCGGTGACGAGGATGAAGGACGCAAGTCCACTGATAAAGCCACCGAATCTTCTCCTGAACAGTCCACGACGCTACCTGTCGTCATGGTTCAAAAGGGTCCAGTCACGTCTGCAGATCTACTCCCCGTTCAGAAAATGGGAGCACCAGTTCCTTCTGCATCCACCCCTCCGCTGTCTCCCCCTGCTGCAGAACGATCTTTCCCACCATCCCCATTCTTAAGCTCTCCTCCGGAAACAAACCCGCCGCCGACACCACCAACACTTTCGCTTGAAGAGCTTCCAGGACGCAATTCAATCTTTAGACAAGCATTATCCGGACTGTGGCCACCCCAGCTCCCCTCGAGGCGCATAGAATTTGACAGTGAAGATCCATTGAACGATCCAGAGCACATATTCAGAGATTCGTCGATGGTTGTTAGGACTGACGAACCTACATCAATCATTGCTCTTGCGCTCAAGTAGGTTTCTCGTATCTTTCCTTTCTCGCCAATGCGCTGACTGCGGGACTTTTAAGCTCACCACACTATCGCGATATGCTCACGAAATCTCGTGAACGGACATCCCGTGAACCAAAGGTTACTGAAGGTGGTGAAGCGTTTATGCCGGATGATCAATCTGTGTCTGAGTGCTCGTCAACGTGGGGGGTCGTCAATGTGGATACCTCGGACTCTGTAAATCCCACGGACGAGCTCAAGTCTCCGTCTACGAAGAAGTCTTGGGTCATTTGTGAGTGTTGCTACTTCGTCGCGACACTGAGCTGACTGTATGCGTCGTGGGCAGCATTTGAGAGCGGTGGGCTGACGATCAGCTGTACCATACTATATCCTGAGCAGTTTGATGCGTTACGGAGGACGTATGATTGTGAAAAGAGCATCGTAGAGTCCTTGTCGCGGTGCGTCAAGTGGGACGCTAACGGGGGCAAGTCTGGGTCCGCATTCTTGAAGACTCGAGGTTTGCGCCGATTCACTTTGTGTGCTCAGGCTGTTGGGCTAACCTTGGCTGCCAGACGACCGATTCATTGCGAAAGAGCTCTCGCGCACGGAGTTGCAAACGATGGAAACATTTGCTCCCGCCTACTTTGATTATATGGCGTCTGCTGTTAGCGGAAATGTATGTCATCTACTTGCCTGAAAGCGAGAAATGGGTTGTTGAATCTTATGATTAGCGCCCAACATTGCTGGCCAAAGTCTTTGGTTGTTATAAGCTGACGTTCAAGAAATCCAAGGACAAGGGGACGGGCAAGGCTAAAGTGACCCACATGAACCTGCTTGTCATGGAGAACCTGTTTTACAACCGTCGATTCGCCAAGGTATAAAGAAATTTTTGTCTTGCGGGTCTCTTAGGGTTGATCGTGCTTCTTCGACAGATTTATGATCTCAAAGGCTCCACTAGGAACCGGCATGTACAGTCCACGGGAAGGGAGAACGAGGTTTTGTTGGATGAGAACCTTGTCGAAAGTGAGCGTTAGGTTGTCTCTCTAGCGAGTCCCCCTGACCCTTTGCAAAGCTGCCCACCTCTCACCTTTCTATCTCAAAGAACATTCTAAAAGAATTTTGCGTGGCGCGTTGTACAACGACAGCAAGTTCCTATCGGACATTAACGTCATGGACTACTCGCTGGTTGTTGGTGTTGATAACGAGACACATGAGCTTGTCGCTGGGATCGTCGGTAGGTTTACTCCTCCGGCTGAACTTTCTCCCCGCTTTTTATCATCAAAGTCGTGCTCATGAGAGAATGTTTCGTCAGACTATATCCGCACCTACACGTGGGACAAGAAGCTTGAGAGTTGGGTGAAAGAATCTGCATTCCTTGGTGGAGGCGGTGAGCCCACCATAGTCGGGCCGAAACAATACAGGCAACGTTTTATCAGTGCGATGGAAAGGTACTTCCCATTGGTGAGTTTCTCGTGGGCTGGCTAGTTGTTGGACGCCATGTAAATGCCATGTGGTGACAGGTCCCAGATCGCTGGGTGAAACAAAAGGACACTCCTGAAGAAGACCCGAACAGTCTGGCTGATCTTTGGCTTGATTGGTGATAGTTCAGCGGACCCTGGTGCCCAATGTTTCGTTTGTTTTGATTCGCATTTTGATCTTGAAGATCACGACGACATTTACGGCCGTATATTCTACATTCGCATTCCTGACTTGTTGCATCTTACACGGCATACCCCATGCACGTCCCGGTAGCATACTCTGTTGTAATACACCTCTTATCATTGCAAAGCATCCTTTCTGAGATCGACTACTACTATCCAACCTTGTGGCGTCTTCTAATTGGCACGCCAAAGTCTCTTGAGCGCCGTTCGTGCCACTCTCACTGTTCGACCCCTTGAGTCACGACTACGATGGACGATGACGATGCCGAATATATGCAGGGTAGCGAAGACGAGGTACAGTATTTCCTTTCGTTCGTGCACTCATCGTGGTCGTATGACTGCTGTGAGCGACGTACTGACGTTTCTATCAACGTGAATGATAGGACTATGGCTTCGACTATTCTGATAACGACGATGCTGACGAATCAGGGAGCGCAGATGTCGAGAACTTGTACTATACCGCGAAATGTGCGTTTGACACCTCACCCCTCTTCCTTTGCTCAACCGGCTGGTCTGTTTATGGGACGTGTTAAAAACAGCCAAGAAAGAGGACGACCCTGAGCAGGCGCTGAAGGAGTTCAAAGCCATCGTCGATCAAGAAACAGAGAAAGGCGACTGGTGAGCCCGCTCTCGTCTCATGCCTCCTTGTTTGCACTGATATCGGCTACGTCAAGGGGCTTCAAAGCCCTGAAGCAGTCCACGAAACTGCTCTTCCTGACCCTCCACCGTCCCGCCAATGCATTGGCAACCTACACCCAGCTTCTCACATACACGAAATCTGCCGTCACTCGGAACTATTCTGAGAAGACGATCAACGGGATCTTGGATTATGTGGGCGGTGGCAAGGGAGGCGTTGTGGAGGTGGACGTCCTTGAACGATTTTATGCCGTGACAAACGAGGCCTTGGAAGAGGCCAAGAATGAGGTAAGCTTCGGGCTGCTGTTGGGAGGGATCCCGGGGCGTGCAGTGCATGCGTCGGGTTAAGCGGCGAGGCGCTGACCACGACAACATGTAGAGACTATCGGTGAAGACAAATCTGAAGCTCGCCAAGCTTTGGCTGGACAGAAAAGAGTATGGTCGACTCCAGAAGGTGCGCATATCGTCCTCTCAAGTCATTCACTTTCGGGTAACACAAAAACGCTTAGATTATCCGCGAGCTGCATGCCACGACGAGAACTGCGATGGATAGCGAGGACCAGTCACAAAGGGGAACTCAGCTCCTGGAGATCTACGCGCTCGAGATACAGATGCACAACGAAATGCGAAATGTCAAGAAACTCAAGGTATTTTGCATCTCGCCTTTTCAGTGCCGTGAATAACCTTCTTCATCCGATGAACTTAAACTAGGAAATTTACAACGCCTCGAACAATGTCCGCTCCGCAATCCCCCACCCGCGCATCATGGGGGTCATCAAAGAATGTGGTGGCAAAATGTGGATGGGCGAACGTCAATGGTCTCTCGCTTCCTCTGACTTTTTCGAGTCTTTTCGGAATTATGACGAGGCTGGATCCCCGCAGCGTATTCAAGTGCTGAAATACCTAGTACTTGCCAACATGCTGACGGGGAGCGAGGTGAACCCGTTTGATTCACAAGAGACGAAACCGTACAAGTCAGACCCACAAATCAAAGCAATGACGGATTTGGTGGACGCTTATCAAAGGAGAGAAGTACACCTGGCTGAGAAGATTTTGAAAGGTTAGTAGATTGGAGACAAAAACTCGCGCTAACGGGTACTGGTACAGACAACCGCTCAACAATAATGGACGACACATTCATTAGATCGTATATCGGTGAACTCCTGAGAAGTCTACGCACATCGTACCTGATTGATCTCATCAAGCCATACACGCGTCTGGAGCTTTCGTTCCTAGCCAAGGTGAGTTGGATTCGTGACACACTAAGTTGGAGACTAACACAGCCATACAGCAACTCAACGTCGAAATTGCGGAGGTAGAAGAGCTCTTGATAGGGCTCATCCTGGAAGGGAAAGTTGATGGTCGGATAGACCAAGTTGGCATGAGATTAGAGCTGGACCGCGCGTACGTTTTCCATCTCGTCCAACAGCACAGATACTCATTCACATATAGACAAGCACTCGAGAAAAAGCGATACGCTGCACTTCACTCATGGACGAAAGCTTTAGAAGGAGTACACGCTGCCGTGGTTGCAAAGACAGCAGGAAGGGGTGCCTCGGATGCCTTTATGAGTATCCCTCCCGAAAGGATGGCTGATTTTAGGGACATTGGACTCTAATTGGGTTGTAGAACATTAATCCCTAACCGTGCCAACTTCACCGCGTATTAATGAGTGACCCGTGAGCGTATTCAGGGGGTATCAGAACGATTCTGGGTACGGAACGTCAGCGTCACGACTAGTAAGCTAGAGGCGTGCTGACCTATAGCGGGCGATTGAATGGTTTCCAATCGTGCGTCCAGCCCTCTTTTGATGGGGTGTCTGTTGGGACCCTGAGCTCGCGAGGGAATAGGCCTCTGACTCTCGACTCGATGGCCCTCTTCTCGGCATTGGAACAAGTTTTGAGCATCTCCATCTCAACAACACTCCTCGCTCTTGGATCCTCTCTCCTGTTTGCCTCCTTGAATAATGCTAGATCAATTTCCTCAAGCTCCTGCATTGCCCTCCTCATGCATTCGAACTTGCGCTGCAGTTCCTCGTCGCGTTTTTTACGCAGATGGCGTTGGTAAAGTTTCCAGGCCCTCTCGATCGTCTTGTGGGCCTGTGCTGATGGAACGGCGCGCTGGAGCGCGAGAGCTACGTCTGAACGCCATGTGCCAGTGGGGGAAGGACCGGTCCGGACATTGGGAGGGTAGAGCATGCGACGGATGACTTCGCGCTGGGTGTTGATCGGGTCGGTGGCCTGCGCGTTTGTCGCTGCATGGCGCACCGAAATTTGCGAGGCTCGCAGTGGCAGAGGACGAGCGCAGTTGAGAAATGACATTGGGCGATCCTTGCGCTTGGTTGGACTCTGCTTCAAAAATGCGTCGGGTCTCGGTTCCCACGGCAAACTTGAGCTTCAGGTCATAACTTGTTCTCCTTCTCAATGTCGTCCAGCCTTGGTTTGCTCAGCCGGCGATGCACGTTCTCGTTCGTTAGTCCAGTGAGTACACCTGTCATATGTTCGAGATCGTTCTGAGTTTACGACTCGGTACATGCCCGACAGTTGTCCTCCCGCTCCGCTTCGGTGAGTTCTACACACCAATTTGCCCTGGTCTACCTCAAATGACACATCGTCCCAGCTCGTAGCCAACCGCCATTTTTCTTCGTCACCCGTCGCGCTTGCTAAACGAGTCGAGAAGAAGAAGGCCCCCTCAAAACATCAGCTTGCCCTCATAGCCAAAAGAAAGGCGGCCAAGCGCGGTAAAGATGCATACGCGAATGAGAAGATGACCCTCGCCGACGCTATCTCCGTCCTTCGCGTAGGTTTTCTATCATGATACGCTTGATGGTGCTCACTCGCCGTGTTCTGACACCAGGCAGTAGAGGTTGCACGACCCGACTCGACGTATGAGTTGGTGATCCGGACTGCTATGTCACGTGGTGCACCTATACCTACTGGCCGTATCAACCTTCCTCGAGAGGCCAAGCCAAGAAAGGAGTACCGTATCCTTGTTTTTGCGGATGGCCGGCAAGCAGACGAAGCCAAGAAAGCAGGTGCCCATGTCGTTGGTGGACTAGAGCTTATTGACGCCGTTTGTTCTTTCGTTTCGCCTCTTCTTCCGTTACTGAGGGTCAATTACAGGTTGCGGAAGGCAAACACAACAGCTGCACGACTATCCTTTGCACGTCATCCCTCATCCGTAGCATTAGTAGCAAACTGGGTCGTATCCTTGGTCCCCGTGGTCTCATGCCTTCTGAGAGACGAGGAACAGTCACGGACGATATTGAGGGGTATATTCAAAGGCTACAGGGAACAACTGAATGGAGAGGTGACAAGACAGGATCCATAAGGATGCCCATCGGAAAAGTGCGTTTATGAGAGCTTGCTCTTTGTTCCTACTCTCCTGCCTTTTATTTTTGGTTGCTGGTACTGATTTTCGTTCAAATACTTAGCTGCATTTCCCTGTTGAGGATGTCGTCAGGAATGTCAAACAGTTCATCCTTAACGTAAAACGCGCCACGGGAAACCTCAAGGATGCTGTTGCGGAGGCTGAGGCTAAGGCTCAGAAGGGAAAGAACAGCAGTAAGAGTGTTAAGCCTGGTGCGTGCTTCGTGTGTACAATCCTTCCTTTTTTTCGTGGATACCTTGTCCCACCATCACTTCGTCCTGCCTCTCTTGCATTATCACCTCCCCGTCTACATCCATATCCGAGTTGCTCGGTGTTACGGTATTAGTTCCCTGATTCAAAATTGCTCTTCGAACGGAACTTTCACTTCCCTTCACCGATTCCTTCTTCCCCTTTTCTTGATTATCCGGTCTACTTAAACATCGCCGTGTTGCAATTTTCCCTTTTTCACTCGTGGTCGCTTCCATTCCGTCCCCGATCGACGACACCGCCATTCGTTGGTTCTGTATCTGAGCAGACTATAATTGACTGACGGACACTCCCCCCCTGCAGTGAATGTGATCACTCGGATACTTCTCAGCTCAACTCAAGCGCCCGGCATTCAGATAAAGGATCTTTGATGGATGGCCGGACAGATCTTATATGGTGCTGTGGAGTTGGATGCCGCTCGTACAGCTTGGTACGAGCGTTGGATTTGGTAACGGCGATCAGATGTGAACAATGAAAATGAGATCTTCTGTCGGCGCCGGCTATCTTGTCATCCTACTCCAGCTACTCGTATCTGAACTGTTTTTGGCATGGATGTTCGGGGGAAGAGCACTTCCGATAAAACGGTTAGACAATATATTGAATAATAGCATACTGCGATATCTTTCCATCGAGCAATGTGTGTGTATGCTTGTGGTAAGCTTGTGGTAATGGAGATCTACGACGGAGCAAAGGAAAGGGGGAAAGTTGGGGCAGGATAACCGAAGTCAAAAGTTAGCATGTTCGAAGTTGGTGACATAGGTAGTTCAGTAGTGATGAACGTTTCCTGCCTCGGAATCAACGAGCCGCAAAGCTTCATCGTTGTCGCAAGCCAAACCCTTCCTAGAAGCTTTCCACCTCGCTTTCTGCTCCCTCCGAAGCGTATCGTCAAGCGCAGCATAACTTCTTTCGTGCGTCTTGTCTTTCTTGTCTCGTCCCTTTGATCGTTTGCCTACGTCTGATCCTTTCGCATCCTGGATATTTTGTTGCTTCGAGGTGGTTCCTTCGTCGGTAGGTTGGAAACGTTCGATGGGTTTATTCTTAGGTGGATGAGGAAAGATGTCGCCCCACGAAGATTTACGGGCATCGTAGAATGGTTGTTTACCTTGCGATTTTGGAATCGTAAGTCGCATTATTTTTCCTGTCGAAACAAAAATATAAACATTGATCCATTAATTTCATCCCGAGAAATGATGAGATTTGATAGACGGGAAGAGTGGTGGGAATAGGGACAGCGTACGAACCTTCACGCGTACATGCATCAATAATGATATGTCCGCTCTTCTTGAGCGGTGGGAACACGAGACGCGGCCATCTGTATGCCTCGCTCCTCAGAGCCTCCTCGAGGTTCGACGGCGACTCACACTCTTCGAGCGCACTCTCGGGTCTCGATTCAGCTTCTGCCCGCAGAGGAAATTCTGATGTGGAAGCGAGTATTCGGACAGACGCTGGTGGCGTTGATGTTGATGCTGGTGACGAGGGGACTCGTGCCTGCGCTCGCACCATAGTTTCGTCCGACGAATGCACATCAACATGAGGCGACATCAAGGACGCAGCCTCATCTGCGCTTGCCACCGGCCCCAGCACCTTCACAGCGCTGGTACCAACACCGTCATCCACAGGCACAGGCACATGAACTTGTCCTTGCGCTTGGCCCGCGGGGACGGAATTGACGTCGGTGGATGGCGGTGATCGGGCATGCGCCGATGCGGACCCCGCAGCTGAGACCGAGAATGACGGTGATTGCGGGTCCATACTGGTACGATCATGCCTATGTTCATGTGCACGTTGCAATTCCCTTAGCACACTTGTCCCTGCCTTCGCTCGCTCTATCGCTTCCCTCTCCACTCCACCGATTCTTCCCACCGTTCGTTCCCTTACACCTAAAATTGTGCTATCAGGTCTTGGTCCTCGCCGAATGACAACGTATGAGTAGCCGATATCCTCGTGCCCTTGCTTTGCATGTTTCGTGCGCCGAACAAACGTGGGGCGCTGCAGGCGTTGGGAAAAGCCGCAGACGAGATTCAAAGTGCCAGAATGTTGGAGAGGACAGGGGCGATCATGTGGGCACTAGAACATCAAAGGCGGGTGAACGCGGAGACGACATCGCATTTTTCAAATGGGGGGAAATGGACGGAAAAACGAGGCAGAGAGGAAAAAGAAAAAGAAAAAAACCAATTCACGGCATGTTCACATTATGCAAGTCTACGACTTACCGGTGCGACAACATGTGAGCCCCGAAAAGGCTGGTTCGCCATTTCGGAGTTTTCAATCTCTTTGCGACCCAGGTCGAGCAAAAGATGACGAGCTCCCGCAATATTTTGGAAACCAGCAGGCGAATTATGGTCGATGAGGATCTACGTACGATCAATTCGTTTGTGATTGCGGAAAACATGGGACATACAATCGTTTGTGCACCACTGTCCCACATCTCCTTTACCATATTTTTCCTGGCGAGAGGGGAAGGTTGTGCGGAAAGCATGAATGCTGAGAGGGCAATTGTAGAATAACCCTTGGCAGGATCTACGCGGTATTCTTCGTGGAAGGACTTTCTCCACGTGGCGTTCAATGCACCAAGTTCGGTCTCTGCGCAATGACTTCAGCAACCTTGAATGAACGGATGAAGCACAAATTATTTACTTTCCAGAAGTTGCTTGGCTATCAACACGAGACCTTCGCGCTGGTCCAGACCAAGGTACGTGCAAACGGTGGAGTTGGCTGACAGAGGTCCCTCTCCTGGGGTCGTAGATGGTTTTTGAAACACGTTCAACGCTGCCCTACAAAATCTTGATGAACAGTCCAATATTCACTAGCAGGAGACCATACCAGAGTCCGCTTCCGGTGGCAGAGCCCCAATCAACTACCCTATCCACGTTCCACGATGCTCCTAACCTATGCTTCACGTGGCGCAACACCGCATATATGGCAGAATAATGGGCGGGAAGAATGACAGACGCGAATGCAGTTCCATCGCGTGCAGAGTGCTGATAGCGTTGTCGACGATTTTTATATTCTACATTGTAGGCTGTGGACCAATTTTCTCCCGAGCTATCCTGTTCCGCAAACAAACGTTTTGCGTCACTGTGTAGCAGTGTCTTGTTTGTACCTATACACGATCACAGATTCAAATACGTAGTGACAATAAAAGCATACCTTCGATGAGCGCAGTGACCGTGCGCTGAAGTTCTGGGGACAGAACCACAGTGCCGATTCCGTCGCTGCCGAAGCGAGCTGCAGGTGATTTACGGTCCTCCCTGC